>JARPMJ010001197.1:0-180390 GCA_033366665.1 Phoxinus dragarum | reverse complement strand
ACATTAGACCTGACAAAATTCCTCCATAGCGATAAAGAGTAACTTCAATTGGTACCGAGTGGCATAAGACTTGCTAAGCGCGCGTTCAAAATGATCACGATAACAGATCATCGCGCACATTCGATGAGGGGACTGTTTTTTAGCGGTGGATCTGAAAGACGAATACTTTTTACATAAAGATAATAGGTGCTTCGATTCGTGTTCGAAGGTGTCGCGCTCCTCGTACGTTCACCATAAACGTAGGGCTTTCCCCTTTGAGAATCAGTGGGGAAGCGCGTTCAGGACTACCTCAACGACCAATTGCATTATTGCACAACCTTCTGCGTCTTTTCAGCATGCGGTGGCTGCTGTCTGCCGTTTTATTGAGCTTGTGCACTTATTCGCTCATCCCGCGGATTTATTCGGACGCTGTGATTGTATAACCCGCTTTTAACAGCTGGTCTGATGTTGCATGCATGCACCAGTAACTCTTGTTGATTCATTGTGTTGTATGCACCAATATACCCGTTACTTCGTTATTAACACTCCCTGTGATATATTATTCCCGCGTCGGCTAGGCTGCATTTAAGGCCAAAAATATCAATAACTAATTTTTGACAAAAAACAAAGTTACGGTCTTTTGCCTTTGCATGGCACTATAGGCCTCCTAAATTTCTTCCCCTCCAAAAATGTGTTTTCTCTAAAGTAAAAATTATTATTGTTTATTATTATCTAATTATTATTGTTAATGATAGCAACTGTGGCTTCGTTATCGCAAAACATCATGATGCGTTTCCGCGACCATGCCGAACCCTAAATGACGCTAGCGACGGCGAGAGGATAGATCTCGTAGAGCGCGGATGAAACTGAACCAGAATCTGTTTTAGGAAAGTCATTTGGCCAATTTTCGGCAAACCATTGACCTTGAAAGAAACCCCCGAAGCCGATGGAAGGGGAAGCGTCGGTGAATAATTGTAATTCGACGGATTCAAAAGCATCATTGTAGAAAAAAGAAATTCCGTTCCAATCATTTAACAAGCGAGTCCAGAAACTGAGATCAGACAAGCAGCCTTTGTCTAGTTGAATCGAATTGCTTAATTTTGGAACGGAGTGAGCCAGTGTTAACAACCGAGAAATGAAAGCCTTGGGGGATGATACTCATGGCAAAATTGAGGTGGCCGAGCAGAGACAGCATATCGCGCTTCGATACGATGCATAGAGAAGAAAAAGATTCCAAAAAGGACCTGATTCTTAGAAGCTTTTCGAGAGGAAGAGAAGCTTGCATGCTAACCGTGTCGAGGGAAATGCCTAGAAATTCTAGCGAAGCAAAGCCCATGGTTTTTTCAGCGGAGAGGGGAACTCCAACGTCACTGAAAATCTGTTTAAGTATGTCTAGAATTGGAGATTGGGAAGATGGAAAATCGATTAGCAAAAAAAAAAAAAAAAAAAAAAAAAAACCGAAAGGCAGCTTGCTAACGTTCAGCAGGATCCAACACAGAGCTTCTGAAAGGTTATTGAAAATGTGAGGGCTGTTCTCTTCCGGCCTGCTTGACGAAGTTGAAGTTGATGGAGTCTGAGAAGTTGGGATAGGAGGATTGCCCAGAGTATTTTGGGCCAGGAGGACCAGATTCATGGTTTAGAGGAATACCAGCTGCCTCGAGGGTGTTGATTATATTGTCTAAAGATCAGTGAATACGTGTACTGCGCCGTGCAGCAGTAGGAGACGGCTGGACGAAATCATCGTCGGAGTCTGAATAGTCACAGATGAATTGAGTTTCCTGAGACATTGCGGTAAGCAGCTGATCAACCTTTGACGGCACGGCTCGGGTGAAGGCTGCTCCTGGGGCCGGGCGGAGCCGCAGGGGGGCCCTGAGCCAGCGGATGGGTGGAGGCAGCAGCAGGCCGCTGGGGCAGAATGTGTTGGGCGAACTGTTAGGCGAAATCCTCAACCGCAACGCCGAAGAGCCCAGCCTGAGAGGTAGGGGAGTTGAGGAAATGTGTTCACTCAGCCTCCTGAATATCTGCCAGGTTGAGCCAGAGGTGCCTTTCCTGGACAACACAACTGGACATCACCTGACCCAGGCACCTCACCCGGCCTGATAAACTTCCAGGATGGCCATAGCATGCAAATAGGAGACGGCCTGCCCTGTACCTCTATAGGCTTTGGCTACGAGAGTGGACGAAAACCTACAGGCCTTGGAGGGGTGCTTTGGGTCACCATGCCAGGTGGAGGCGCTTTGGGGACACAGTTGCATCGCCACAGAACACTCCACCGGAGGGACCCCAGTGTACCCTTTGGCCACCGCACCATTGAGGGCAGAGAAGTCAGAGTAGACTTCAACGATCTCATGACCTCTTCATGCACTTCTGGGAAGAAAGGAATTGACCAATCATCAAGCCTTGAGCGCTCGGTACATGGTGGAGGGTTCCACTCAAGCCCGATGCTCGCCGCTGTCCGGGAAACATGGCAGTCAGTTCCGGATCAGACTCAGACAATGCTGGCACCCCCGAAGAAGGCAGCACAGTCGAATCTTCATCTCCAGATGACTCAAGCCCACCTTGTGATGCGGCGATAGACATGACGTCATTTATCGAGTTGTTCCACACCGTCACCCTCAAATCACCCTGGCTAGCCTCAGAGCCATCACTTAACCTGAGACGTGCCGTGAGCGCTGAGCGAGCAGGTACGAGTAGTGACTTTGTTGTCGTCGAAAAAGATGGATAAGCAAAAAAGCTGTCGGGGGCTAGAAAAAGAAAGAGGGAAAAGCAGATGGCATGTCAATTGATGCGACAGCTGCTAAATAAGTGGATGGTGAAAGGCAATTAAATTTAAAGGCATATAGGCTACTGGTGTCACGTGTGGGAGACGAGAGACGTGGATTCAGTTGCAGAGTGATTTATTTGGATGACAGACAGGTAAGGTACAAACTCCAAAGCTCGGAAACAAACGGGAAGGTACACACGTAACATGTACAACGAATCGGCACCAGACAGCAAACACAAGGAGATTAAATAGACTAACAAACAAAAGAGGTAACAAGGCAGGCAGGTGGGGGAACTAAACCAATAACGAGATAACAGATGGGCGGGGTTGACAATTAGACGAGAGCACCTGGCACAAGAAACAACAAGACACTCATGTGCTCACACAGGACCAGACTGAACATAAACACATGACAAACCGAGCGTGTCACAGCCCTGTCACAAACCCATAGGAAAATCCAGACCGAGGTGACAGAACTGTGACTGGTCATCGGGACTACTGGGAGATTCCCGGTGCTTTTTGTGCCGATATATCTCACTTTTTTGTTTTGTTTTAACAGCCCATAAAACTTGTACATCGGTGGCCCATTCGTTTTGTTTTCTTTTGCTTAATTGGTGACGTTAGTGCCGGTGTAATGCATTGGTCAAATTATTTTTATAATAATTATTATTATGTAGTAGTGTACTGTAGACAGACACTGAAACTAAAAGAGGTTTGAATTTTTCTTTGTTTAATTAGCACACTGACTATGGGTTGGAGCTTTTAATTTTGAACTCTCAAAGTGCATCAGATTGATAAATTTAACATTAAAAAGCCAAAATTGTTTCTGCATACCCCTCTGACACTGGGTAGTTGCGCCCCTGTCCACATCTCCTGTCCACCGCGGCAGCGAACCTGTGTGTCTTATGAAATTCCCCCGTTCATGGACACGGGGTGGCGTAGTCTGCTCTTTATCTTGCTCCATCTTGTACATTAGTATAATTTTGCCTTATTTATAGTCTATAAAATACTGAATGAGATTTCATTTTGAAGTGCAATAATTTTGTACAGTTCTGTCTTTATATCTTCACTTTTATAAACAGTTTATACATTTTTGGGGCAGAAATCTGAAGCAAGCTTCCTCATAGTCAAAAACAGTTTTGTAATACACTTCTCATTACAAAACTGCAGAAATTCTATATCTTTCTGTTTACAAATATGTTTGAAATATGAAAATAAATATGCAATGATAGGAACTCAGAAACTCAGGGGCATAGAATCTATTTGCAGACTTTAATAATATAAGGAAACAGACCAACAGACTATAATTCCATATAACAGAGCACAGAACCATTACAAAAAATGAAATTAAGCGATCCAAACTAAGAGTTAAATGTTTACCAAGCTACACAAAACACTTTATTATAGATCACTTAAACTTAAACACACTTGTTTGTGCTGCCACCATGAAATAATCTTGCCATTACTTGTTGGACTTTATTATGGACTTTAAAATCATACAAGACTTGTTTAGAGTTGTCCAGTGACTCATGAAAACAATCTGTGAAGCAAAAGTTTTGAGCATCCTCCATGGAAGAATACACAAAACATAATGGATCATTTGGTCTCTGTGAAAATCTTGAAAAAATTATCAATAATAATACTCTACGGGGAGAATAAGAAATACCATTCCCCCAATTAATACAAACCCTGGCTATTAGTGTGGCCCGTGAGTGTCGAGCAAATCACCTTTTCCATTTTGATGAGGATGCTGCATTCGAGTTTACAGTAGATGACTTTGTGCACAGTGGACAGTGAGCACTTCACCAGGGTTTGAAACAGACCTTCTCTTATTCTTTCTCAATTAGTTGACCAGAGCATGTCCTTAAGGAACATCTATTGATGTGTCAGAGACACCGCAACCATGTCCTCTGTTCCGTTCACATTGACCACTTCCTCAGTAAGTGTGTGTATGCATAATTACAAGCTGGAAACCTTCACGATTGTCTGACTGCTGACAAGGAGTGTGTGCGTGTGTTGTGATAGCGGTCAGATAATGTCACAGTGTGACAGAAGTGAGAGTGTTAGAGACAGAGAGGAAATGAGAATAAGGCCTCAGTCTTCTGTTCTTTACTCCACAGCTCACAAGGGAACAACACACACACACACACACAAACACACACACACACACACAGCATGTGACTGGATGACCATGTGCTAGTCACACTGAACGTGTATTTTCTCTTCCAGTGAGGTTGCATAAATCACTGAAAACTGGAAGCTACTGTCACTTAAGAAAACTGAAAAAAATGTGTGTGCATGAGATTAAAAAAAAACTGTAAATAATATATATATATATATACACACACACAAAAAATACTGTGAAAGTATTTAGACCTCTTCATAACATATTTTGGTAAAAGGCTTAATCTTTATTCATGTCAATCAACACTCTATACCCCATAATGACAAAGCAAAAAATAGATTTGTGATAACTTTGATTTAAGATTTAACCATTCAGTTGAAGCAGACTTTCAGTTTCAATTCTGGGCTTGTTCACGTCTGCCTTGATCAACACCATGTTTGAAGACATTTGGTTGTGCTCCATAAAATACTTCGCAAAAACAGTGGAGTAGTTTGTCATTGCTTTCTCCACTCCTCCTTCCCCATTCATCCAGGCTTGGGACCGACCGACATGTAGCCGTTGTCAACTACACAGCTGGGTTGGGATAACTTTGCAAATGTATAAAACCACAGAACAGAAGGATCACATTGCATAAGTATCCAGAACCTTAAATCAGTCCTTCGTTGAAACACCTCCGGCAGCGATTACAGCCTCAAGTCATTTGGGGTTTGATGTGACAGACTTTACACACCGGGATTTGTGGATTTTTTGCCATTCTTCTCTGGACATGCTCTCAACCTCTGTCAGGTTGAATGGGGACTGTCAGTGGACAACCCTTTTCAGGTCTCTCCAGAGAGAAGTAGAGGCTGGATCACAGCATGATGAGCATTGCCTGGTGTCCTTCAGATATGACGCTTGAGGTTCATCAGTCCAGAAAATGTTGCTTTTTTGCACTTTTCACGCTGAGGAGAGGCTTCCATCTGGCTACTCTGCCATAAAACTCAGGTCCATGGAGTGTTGCAGTGATGGTCGTCCTTCTGTAAGTTTCTCCTCAAGCTCAACCAGAGTGGCCATTGGGATCTGGGTCATCTCGCTTGACCCCCTCCCCCAAGTTGCTAAGTTTAGCCTTAGTTGTTCCAAAATGCTTCCATTTAAGTATTAATTATGTGCTCTTGTGGACCTTTGAAAGGGATCTATTATGTAACATTCACTTTTAAATTGATTTTGAACATAATTATGTGTCTACAGTGTGTGTACACAACCACTTTATTGTGTAAAAAATCCAATTACCCCCGTTTGTTATTTTCCCCATAAATCTGAAACTGTGCCTCAAAATGAGCCGTTCAGGATGTACTTGCCCGCCCACGACTGGCGACGAACTCCGCCCTATTAGCTTAGCTCCTCCCCTGAGTGAGCCGTACGCAGTCTGCCATGTTTATTTCATAGTCAGAGCATTTCACAGCAGCATTCAAGAAAAAAAAATATTCTTATTAAAACTACTAAAGTTATTTAACCCTCTGGGGACCAAGGTGTTTTTGGGGTCCTTGAGATGTTCTGACATGCCCTGACATTTGTGCTTTTTTCAGTTGCTTATAAACATATTAATGGCAAAGGTGTAATTACACTCTATTTAGCACAAACAGGGCTACCATAATATGTGAGCAACATGCATGAACATGTTTGTATTTTTCAGAGAATAATGTTTATGCATGGTTATTGGAAAAACTAAAAATTAAAGTGTCTGAAATAACGCCACAAAAAACAGGAAATATGTGTTCACAAGACTTTCGAGTAATGGACGTTGTCGCCTAGAGTTTTTCCTTCAAAATGATCTGAAAATCATCCTGCTAATCACTCACATAAAACAATACATTGATTTACATTTTGTAAGACACTTATTGTTTGGGAAGGCAATATGCGCAGGGCCGTGACTGATCCAACACATCATTAATAGTAAGTGGTTCACACCTGAGAAGACAATGGCCCGCACAATGACCCCGCATAATGAGCCTTTCATTCAGGTGTGTCACACAAGAAAAAATGTGAGGACAAAATAAATATATATATATATAATCCAAATATAAATAAAAGTCAAAGCACATTTTTAGTACATAGTCATACCTGGAAACAAATCCTGTTTAAATAGGCTATATGAGCCATTCTACAGAATTGGTTCAAAGTTAGATTTGGAAACGTTTCTTTTCACAATTTTTTGTATACATGCAAATTGTATAATATCCAAGGTAAACATTTCTAGTAATTGTGCAGTTAATTCTCATACTGTATTTTCATAAAGTTTTGGAATACATCCTCTGCCCAAATGTGTCACTAATAAAAAACAATAATAAATAATTTAATGAGAAGGCTTTTATTGACCTATAAAGATTATTTACATCTACCTTGTAAATATATTTTTTGCTATTTTATTAAAAAGTGTTCACATGTAAATCAACAACAATTACAATTTTAACAATATTTCAAGTGTAATCTTTATTTTTTTCAAAGTATCATACATATTTCAAAGTTAAGGATTCATTAGTTTGATATAGCCTAACGTTACATTGGAACAAACACTATAACATCTATAGTTTATGATTTTATTTTTGACAAAACATACTATATATTTAACAAATGAGCAGAAACTGGCTAACAAAAGCTTATTTGATGTCTATTTTACAGTAAAAACTTTATAGTCTATCCACAACTAGTAATGTTAGCAACAGCGCGCATATGCCGTTCATTCATCACACACACAAACGCGATTCATATTTAAACAGTCTTTTTGCGGTTTACAGAAACTATTCCATATCGCGATTAGAACAAAGCATATAAGAATAAAAAACGTACTACTAATCCTCACTGGATCCATTGCTCCTCGAAGTGAAACCAGCACTTCTGAGGTAAATTTTACTTTAGAACTGCAATGTTACATGAGCATGATCACTATAGAGATGATAATCAAAACAAACGGTAACACTTTACAATAAGGGTGCACTAATAAGCATGCTTAACTAATGCACAGATAATACTGAATTAAAGTATTACTAATGATTATCTAAGCTATTCATTAATGATTGCCTCATTAGCAACTAATGGAGAGTCTGTCTGGTTAATATATTAGTTCATATATGAATTGTTATTCATTAAATATGTAAGTGTGTATTAATTCCATAATACCTTATTTTATTAACTAATAGTGTTCATTAATTTGTTAATTACCACAATGAGCCAAAGCCTTATATTTCAACTTCCAGATAATACAGGAAAACTAATATGCATGAATACATTATTAATTACAGCATTAGTAGTGTGTCAATTACTACAATGTTTTTGGAAACCAGTGTTTAATAAACAGCTTTTATAAACTCTAGTGATGGTCATTAATGATTAATTAATCATTAGCTAACAATCATTATGTTGTGACTTTACTTGTTGAGGCACATCATTATTAACTCATCATCTAGTAATTGTAGTAATTGACACACTACTAATGCTGTAATTAATAATGTATTAATGCATATTAGGCTCATTGTGGTAATTAACAAATTAATGAACACTATTAGTTAATAAAATAAGTGATTATGGAATTAATCCACAATTACATATTTAATAAATAACAATTCATATATGAACTAATATATTAACCAGACAGACTCTCCATTAGTTGCAAATGAGGCAATCATTAATGAATAGCTTAGATAATCATTAGTAATACATTAATTCAGTATTATCTGTGCATTAGTTAAGCATGCTTATTAGTGCACCCTTATTGTAAAGTGTTACCAACCAAACAGATGTTCTAGTTCTTGAGTGTCTGAGGCACGAGCTGTACAGGCTCCGCCCTCTTCTGGAAAGGGGGCGGGGAGCAGCAGCTCATTTGCATTTAAAGATACATGCACAAAAACAGCATGTTTATGCTTCAAAAATGGGCATTTACAACATGGTATAATAAATGATCTATAGGGTATTTTGAGCTGAAACTTCAGATGCATTCTGGGGACACCTGAGACTTTACTACATCTTGTAAAAGGGGGCATAATAGGTCCCATTTAATGCAGCAAGAAAAAAATGGCACTTTTGTTTTCTAATTAAAATATCCGGACCCTTGAAATATAATAAATTTACCTGATAATCAAAATTGTGAAAGTTAAGGGTTTTTTTCTTCAATTTTTCCGTATACCCCATTTGATTGTTTTGAGTATAAAAACAATTCTATCAGGACCACTATCTTCTAATTATATTCTGTTGTGTTCAATTGGTTCTGTTCTGGGCAAGAACTCCCTGCGCATCCATGCAGCCTAGCAATAACCCCCCAAAACAAAACCATATGCCAATATCCCCCAAACTCACAGCGCAATTCTGGATGCTTTTTTTCTTTTAAATACTTAAAAATACTTTAAATAGCATGTTACCAACAATACCGGAAAGCCCCGTGGGTGCCTCACTCCCGTCCTCCTGAACATGTTCATCTTCTACATCGATGTAGCTTGATCCACTGGTGCTTGCATTAACCGCGGAGTGCTACTACCAGTGGCCGCTTCACTCTCTTGCTCCATCTCCATCTCCCCCTCCTGTGTCATCTTTTTAAAGAAGCTTCCTATTTTTGGTCATTTATTTATTAATTGATCAAATTCCTCTTTTCGTTTGCACTTTTGAAAGCCACTTTTGTGTTTGTAATTTGACGACTCCATATCTGCCTCAAGTTCAACGTTTTTTACTGTTTTGTACGCAATACATGTTCACCCAGGGATTCCCCAGTCCCAATTCGAAACAAATTACACCATTGATCACAAATCACAATCCATCATTGTTCATTTCAAACATGTATTTAATGATCAGTAAAATATGTTGTTGTCATTATTTATTCAAATAAATTCGCGAAAAATTTAAATGCGATCAGACAAAGTAGTAAAATGAGATAGGGGGCTCCGGCTGTCAATCAATATCTTCCAATCAAAAAAACAAGCATGTTGCTGTATGAATCGCCGCCTCTTGAGCTTTTACACGTTGCAACACGATACACACAACATACAACTAGGCTAACAGTTGTACAAAGACTAAAATCATTGGGACTAGGATAGTATATTGCTGAATATTTCCCCCACAAGGCGGCGGCATATTTCCCTCCTCCACATGTGCTTCCTCATTCATGAACATGATTTCTGCTCCAGTCCTACGGATTCCATCGGCTGTGGAGGTGAAGATGACGACTCCCATGATTCCACACTCCTTTACAGGACCATCAAGCTACGATGTTGTTAGTGTTGAATACTAGACCTCTGCAGTGAATGTACTGCGATATCTAGATAGCTTTAGCCACAAGCATGTGGTAATTTTAACACCGCATGTTGCAATAATCGGATAAACCAGATAAGCGTAAAACAACGTTTGATTGCTACAGCATGTGCTGAGGACAGTATGCGCTATAATACTAGAAGCCGAAGTAACAAGCATACATTCGATAGCATTGCACTAGCAACCACTGATAGCAGTGTTGCTGAAATGACAGCATATTGCTGATACCTGATAAGCTTAGCAAAGCATGTGACAATAATTTGTTACATTTATATAGCGCTTTTTCTGAGACCTCAAAGCGCTTTACATAGAAGGGGGGAATCTCCTCAACCACCACCAATGTACAGCATCCACCTGATGATGCGACGGCAGCCATATTGCGCCAGAACGCCCACCACACACTAGCTTACTGGTAGAGAGGAGACAGTGATGAAGCCAATCAGTATATGGGGATGATTAGGAGGCCACGGCCACTGGGCATATTTTGGCCAGGATGCCGGGGTAACACCCCTACTCTTTTTCGAAAGACATCCTGGGATTTTTAATGACCACAGAGAGTCAGGACCTCGGTTTAACGTCTCATCCGAAGGACAATGACACCAGATATAAGCCTAAAACACAGCCATGTTCCAAATAACGACTGGGCTAAATAACCTTAAAAGTACAACAACCATGTTTCCAATAGCCACTAGATAGCATTTAGAACAAGCAGTGTTTCAATAACACACACACATATATATATGTCATCTGTGCAGGCCGGGACGGGCTCGGATGACCACCCGCCCCTGGCTCCAGACACCACCGTGAGGAGCCGACACCACAGGTATGCAATGGAATGGACCAGACAGAGGCAAAGGTACATTTCAAAGGAATAACAATCTTTATTAAGCACTTTATTTATGGCAGCAAGGGTAAGGAGGGTAACAGTCGCTGGGCCTTCTTCCACGGAGCAGCTTGGTGAATCGAAGGCTCCTTCTCCGTGATGCTACTCACTCCAAGGCTCAGAAGGTAGGTAGACAGGTAAGTACTCTTCTTCCAGCGATAGCTGCACACTTCGGGGCTCAGAAGGTAGGTAGACAGGTAAGCACACATTCTTCCAGCGATGGCTGCACACTTCAAGGCTCAGAGGGTATATAGTCAGGTGAGCACTCTTCCCCCAGCGATGGCTGCACACTTCAAGGCTCAGAGGGTAGACAGACAGGTAAGCACTCTTCTTCCAGCGATAGCTGCACACTTCAAGGCTCAGAGGGTAAACAGACAGGTAAGCACTCTTCTTCCAGCGATAGCTGCACACTTCAAGGCTCTGAAGGTAGATAGTCAGGTGAGCACTCTTCTTCCAGCGATAGCTGCACACTTCAAGGCTCAGAGGGTAGACAGACAGGTAAGCACTCTTCTTCCAGCGATCGCTGCACACTTCAAGGCTCAGAAGGTAGATAGTCAGATGAGCACTCTTCTTCCAGCGATAGCTGCACACTTCAAGACTCTGAAGGTAGATAGTCAGATGAGCACTCTTCTTCCAGCGATAGCTGCACACTTCAAGACTCTGAAGGTAGATAGTCAGATGAGCACTCTTCTCCCAGCGATAGCTGCACACTTCAGGCCTCAGACAGTAAGTAAATGGTAAAACTCCTCTTCCAGCGATAGCTACACACTCCAGGGTTCAGAGGTAATTAAACAGGTAAAACTCTTCTCTTTAATAAAACACTTACGTCAAGGTACTTTAATAAACTATGGATTAAAAACTTGTTTTACCAGCGATGTGGCTTACTTCGGCACATTCGTCAATCAGTTTTTCCACAGTCTCCAAACAGAGAGAGGCAATTTGAATGGGAATTCAACCAGCCAGATAATCTTCACTGTTCAGACAGTCAATTCACGATGATGCAAGGCAATACTTCACCAGATCCGTTGTAGCACTCTGGGTTTCGATGAAGAGAGGTTTAATGTTTTTTTTTTTTCCAAAGGTGTATAAAGACTGAAGCTTCTTCTCAGCAAAGCACACCACACTCGTGTCCACTTCAAATCCACCACAATAAATCAATGTATATAGTTAGAGTAAAGGCACTGCAATTCACTCACACAAATAAGGCTGATCGGCGGCGTCACTCCATTAAACACACTCCAGGGGGGGAATATTCAATCCTCTGTCTCTCTTCGGTACACTCTGAAATATATGACTTCTTCAACGGTCAATTTCACATTCACATTCTCTTCTTCACGCTTTTCAATTGATTGCAGATAGGAAATATTCACTTATCTTTCCCGTGTTCTGTTCACAGTGTCGAATCAGCCGATAGCTTGATCCAGCAAGCCTCCATAGATCACTCCAAACTAGTTTCCCCGTGACAAGCCAATGTCCGACTCTCTCCACACACGCTGCGGTCCTGAGAACAATAACTGTGCCCTATACCCGTCCTGCCTGCAACACAAACTCAAACTCCTTCTTCCTTGACTGCACACCCCTCTTCTCTCTGAATGTCCTTTTTATCCTCAGCTTAACAAACAGAAAGCCTGCGGGGACGCTGCTTTTCGCTCTCCCGCACCTGCAGTGCAGTAGCGCTAATCAGGTCTGACAGTATTTTCGGTAACACCCGGAACCGGAGTGGGAGGTGTCGCACACAATTGCTTCCCTCCAGGAACTCAGCACTTGGGAGAAGGTTCCGCTCACCGAGCGTTTTTGTCACCTGTGACATATATATATTTTTTTTTAATTAGTTTTTATTATAACGCTGAATTGACCGTTCGCAAAGACCCGCCCTCTTTAGTTACTGACTGTTGCTATGTCCGACAAGCCACGCCTCTCTCACGCCACACCATGTTCTCACGCAGTGAAAAACACACCGCAGAGTAGAGAGGACACTGACAACACACCGACAGACACAGACCAGCTTACTTTTGGGTTACTTTTGATATTAAACAAAGTCTCACCTTTCAAATTTGGTCATTTTTTAAAAGAAATTTAAACAATAAATACCGTTTTGTGGCTCTTTAATGTGTGTGACAGATCGCTGTGTCGCCTCAGTTAAAGCCGCTCGTGAACCGATCATCTCTTCCTTCTAGTTCATTTATAGCATCAAATAAACATGAATGAACATCAGAAGGAATGTTGTTTTAACCGCGGAAAGACGTCAGTACACTCCGCTTCTCAAGTTCAAATCCTCCCATGTTAATCTACTAACTCTCCTGACTGCTTTGTCAGACATAATGGCGGATAGCGAAGTATGATTGGTCAGATCACCTGTCAATGAAGCTCCCTGCGAAGGGTCAATAGAGAGCCTAAGCCCCTCCCCTTCCGGTGGACCACCATGGGACCTTATTTCGGAAAAATATTGTATGGTAGTCAATAGCGAGAGACAACAAATATTTTGATCTCGTTTGAATTGTGGCCTGAATTACACATATGATGTTTGTCAATTTAAAAGATACATTTTAAAGTCAAGAAAGTCGCAGTTTGATGTAAAACTGTTGAGGTATAAGACTGTGAAAATACGTCATTACAAAGACTACAAACCCAAAAGGCGCACATGTGACGTCATACCTTTACACTCAATGAATGAAGCTTGCTTTACTGAAGCTAACTTTACTGACGCTAACTTTACTGAAGCTAACTTTACTGAAGCTAACTTTACTGAAGCTAATGTCTGTCATGTTTTCTATAGTCTTACGTTATATAAACTGCACACACATGAGCAACGGTGACGTATAGTGCGAGACGAGAGATGAAGTTCATTGAGTGATTTTCACATAAAACTAAACGTTACTCTTCAGTTTTATGACAAACTGCGACTTTCTTGACTTTCATAATTATCTTTTAAATTGACAATCATCATATGTGTAATTCAGGGCACAGTTTGGACGGAATAAAAAGATAAGTTGTTTCTCACCATTTTTTCCGAAATAAGGTCCCATGAGCCGGAAGCGGAGGGGCGGGACTTAGGCTCTCTATAGACTCCAATGTATAGTGACTGTTTACTTTGTCTTTTTTTAGAGCTGTGCCACAGCAGAAGTTATTCCGTTTGCACCATGAAATGTTAATTTCTATCACCGCAAGCTGCTTGAATCTGTGCTGCATAGTGCTAAAGCCAGCGTGCGCAACGCGATCAGTTGCCAATGAGAACAGATAGTAACGCACATAGCCAATATGATCGCTTAAGCCTAATGAAAAAAACTAAGTTAGATAAGCCCAAGCTACATGTATACATTTTCGATTGCATCTGCTTAATTCAGCTAGCTTGCGAGAGCAACATACCACAACTTTTCTGGCCAGACAAAATGCTCCAAGTTTGTAATCAACAAAGCAAGGTGAACAAGCCATATAGTATGCAAGCTAATAGGTGGTCATAAATGCTGTTAGTTTCGTTCAGGGCGATGGTTCAGATCTGTCAATGTCAGTGAGTTAGCTAAATTGAATCTGTGTTCACGTAACTAGCGCAAATGTTGACGCTGACACTCGCCTCACATCAGACGCCGAAAACCAATTATTAAATACACAGGCATCCTACCTTTCCATGCAATCCGATATAATCAATGGAAGATCCATAATCCATAGCAATGCACGTCATCTGCTGTATCCACAACAATCCATACGTGTTTGAGCCATATTTCCTTCTTGCAGGTGTTCATGTCAGATCTTACACAAATCCATATAGCACTAAGCTAGTTATCGCTAACGTCCGTACAAACTAGGCTAACCTAAATGGTAAAAGTAATTCCAACTTTTTTTCGGTTGACTCTGTCTGTATTATCTCAGAATTAAAAAGCAGTAATCCATGTCAAATTCGTTGACTGTGCATCTTGAGCAGTTGTGGCCCTTAACCCTTTAACTGTCAGCGTCACGTTTCGGGGCGTGGAAATGTCCCCACAACAACAGACCGGCGTGCAATAAGTCAGTCAGCATAGAAAATCTCTTAAAGATAAAATAATCTCTTAAAGAGTCTATGCCGTGAACCTCGCATACTTTCTACGTTTAGCTGATCTTGATCTTGATGCTCATTGTCACTCATATAAACACAACAGTTTTTCTTCCGCAATCACACGTCTGTGCTTTGTTTCCCGGCGGACCGAAAATAAACGCGACACTCGCGCCCCCCGGAAATCCGATAAAATTCAACCAATCAGATGACGACCTCGACAGTCCTGAAGTGTTTCCAGTTAAGTGTACCATATGCATCAGACGTTTAGCCAACGTTCCGTGGGCGTGACGTCTGAGGCTGAGACTACTCCCCTCCCCTCCCCTCCCTTTTTTCGCATAGACATGAAAATCACTATCCAAACTTAAATGGTTGTAATTCAAGAATGCTTTGTAATAGACCTATGGACAAGTTGTGTTCCAAATTTTGAAAATCTATTTCTGAGGCAATACATGCAAACCGGCCACATCAGCTCGATAAAACACACCAAGTTTAATCAGATGAATGTACTGTGTGTCATCTTGCGAGGCTGTGAGGAATAATCCTGGGAAACTTACCTCAGAAGTGCTGGTTTCACTTCGAGGAGCAATGGATCCAGTAGTTGAGGATTAGTAAGTTTTTTATTCTTATATGCTTTGTTGTAATCGCGATATGGAATAGTGTCTCTAAACCGCAAAAAGACTGATTAAATATGAATCGCGTTTCTGTGTGTGATGAATGAACGGCATATATGCGCGCTGTTGCTAGTTGTGACTAGTTTTGGACAAACAAATTCGAATCGAAAGCTGATACCTTCTGATTTTGTAATGCATATGAAGGGTGCATTTCTCTCTAAAGGCGCATCGCTTAACAGCGGAGATGGAGATATGTTTTTAGCCGACACTGATTTAGAAAACAATAGTTTATTAATAAACAATTAAAATGCCTCGTTATTTTTTCAGACACATTTATTATTATTAGCCTATAACTCACCTTTAAATCACCTTTCTGTAGCTGTGGTTCCAGAGACATTTATGGCTCTTCTCATTCAGCACTGCGGGAAAAATATCATTTCCAGGTTCTAATTTTTTCTTAGAAAAATAGTAAAATCAATAAATAAAAAAATCCATATTCATTTGGGAATATTTTAAATGTTTAATAAAGGGGCAAAAAGTCATGAACAAAAATTTGTCTATTTTTTTTTTTTTTGCGCAGCATTGGGTGTAGCCTACAGTTCAAATTAACATTTTGGTGTTCAACTTTGCGTTTTGAAAATACAACAACCGTTTTCGTTTTGCAAGGTTTAAGGTTTAGTAAACTTTACAGATTTCAACCATATTATTCCTTCTTGGGTCTCTTTAACAAGAACTTAGATTAATGTATGAATTGAATAGTGATTGTGTGACCTAGGGCTGTGACGGTATGGGATTTTTTCTCTTCTTACCGCGGTGAAGAAGCAACAAATCTCGCGGTTTGGCGGTTAAAGGTTGTGTAGGTAAGAATTGTCTAAAGAACTTTTTTTCAAATTGGCTTAAACTGTCTTTATATACCAATACATAATTAAAATGTAAGTACTTTGAAAAAGAGAGTATAAAAATTGAGTGACTATAGTGTATTTAATCTTCAAAAAACACAGCTCATTAATTCCATTCGGGACGAAACACGTGATTGGCTTGCGCGACTGTCACTCTCCGTCGCCATGACTACCGCCGCTATTATTGGCTCTGCCGACGTGCGCGCACTCGCGCACCCCGTTTTTAAGTGGGAGTGAATGGAATTAATGAGCTGTGTTTATTGAAGATTAAATACACTAGAGTCACTCAGTTTTTTATACTCTCTATTTCAGAGTACTTGCATTTTAATTATGTATTGGTATATATAGACAGTTTAAACAAATTTGAATTAAAGTTTTTTTAGACAATTCTGACCTACCCTACCTTTAACCGACAACCCACCCCCCCTCAAAAAACACAAAAAACACCTGCGGCCGCATCACACACTGGAGGCGCGATCAAGAACGCATGTAGCTTGTAAATGCCAATGGAAATTAATCATTATAAAGCAGTATTCTTTATTAACAAATTAACTAATTAACATTTATATTAAATTGTAAATATGAATAACTACCTATTAATTAGGCAAAACTTTAACAACCGTTTTTAATCATTATAAAGCAGTTATCTTTATTATTAACAGCAAATTAACATTTATATTAAATTGTAAATATTAATAATTAACTCATGGACGTAGGTTTGGTCTCAGCTTTGGTGGGGACATCCCCCTTTAACCTTTTTCTATTATAAACACTTTTTACCCTCCAGTACCTCTAACAAATACTCACACTCACGTTAATACCTGGGAATGTGAAATGCTGAACAACCATACGGTTTAACAAACAAACATAATTTACTATGTACGTTAGTAGCCTATTTATACTTACAAAAAAACACTGTTGCAAGAGGTAGACTTTGAGAACTTTTGGAGCATAATATTAAACCAAAAAACAAAGCAAAAAACATCTTTATTCTACTATTTGGCACCCAAAATTATAACTCCATTATGGCTACTTTCCACATTTTACTGCATTTTCTTGATTCCTTCCTTTTATCTAAACTTTCCAAACAGATGCCTACGTCTGTCATTTACAGATACAAACTGTTGGCCTACATCGTTAAGGTCCACTTTGTCAAGGGCCTCTTGATGTACATGACATACAGTTACATTATTAAGGCGCTGCTGAGACATGGTAGATCGTAACCAAGTTTTCAGTCTCGTCAGTGCACTGAAGCTTCGTTCAGCTTCAGCTGAGGCCACAGGGACGACCAACAACAACCTAACAAGCTTCTCAACCTCATCAAATAAGGCTCTCACCTCACTTGGCATTGCTTTCAGAATGCATGCAGCTTCATCACTTGATGTGATTGTATGCTTTGAAAGAAACATTGGTAGCTGAACCTTCAAAATATCCCTGTTTATTTCTGGATACTGTACAATCACATCATCCATCTGCCCAGTGAGGAGAACATTCTCGATCTGTTTCAGTTTCTGTAAGTCTGGTTGGTTAAACCGTTCCTTGAACTGAGTGCCCAAACTGTCCAACACCTTGAAAAATTCTATTCTATAGTATTCCTCTGGTGTTTTTGGCTTATGCTGACTAGCCCCACCAGTGAATCTTTTGGGGGGATTTCTTTCATGAGGGAGTTGAATAGGTTCAATTCCCATGGAGTCTACCATTGACACTGCCTTCTCAAACACTTCTGCAAACTTTTCCTCACTCCTTTTTTCTTGAAGAGTTGAACTAACATAGTCAACAGCAGCTTGCATGCCTTTAACTGTTTGGGACTGTTTTTGCAAAGATTTGTTTAAGCACTCAAGCTCTCCCAACACCTCTGATGCTACCAGCAGCCCAAGAACAGTCTTACCCTTCTGGAAGCGATCTAGGAGACCATTGGCTCTAGTGCCATTTGGAGAACCAACAGAGGCCATTTCCTCCAAACTACACAACAGCCTCATACTGGCTAAGAACTGTATCAACAGCTTGACCAAGCACTGTCCACCTAGTTGGACACAGAGGTTTAACTGTTTTGGTAGGCCCCTCAGATGTTAGATGGCTAGCCAATACCCCTTTGAATTTCCCTGATTGGTTGCTCAGAGTTCCAAGCTCATGGACCCACTGCAATGTGTCACGTAGTAAGGTAGAGGCACTGCAAGCACTCTGTGTTATAAGATTCACACAATGTGAACCACAATGCACATATAAAGCCAATGGCTGTTCTCTCTTCAACACTGCCTGTGCGCCTGAGAATTTCCCTGACATATTGGCTGCTCCATCGTAAGTCTGACCTCGCAAGCCAGAGATTGGAATATTCAATCTCAGGAGCACATCAATAGCTAGCTTAGCCATCTGCTCACCAGTTGTCCCTAGCACCTCATACAATCCCACAAATACTTCCTGAGGCACAAGGTCTTGATCCACATATCTGAGACATATGGAAACCTGCTCTTTCCCCTGTATATCCTGAGTACCATCCATTATGATTGAAAACTGTAGCACAGACAAGGACCTGATTGTTGAGGCAATTTCCCTCACAATTGTGTTGGCAAATAAAGCTAAGTACTCATTTTGGCACTGTGGACTGATATAATCATGGCAACGTTTGAACCAAGAGGATAAAATAGGGTCCTTGGTTGCAAGGAATTTCACAAGATGGTAAAAATTACCCTCATTAACCTCATGTCCTCGAAAGGCAACTCCCTGCCTTGCTAGATATCTCAAAGAGCCCATGATTTGCTCGAGACAGTACCTCGCCTCCTCCTGTAATCTAGCCATTGAACTGGATATTTGTGTGTGCACTGGAGTTTGCTCCAGTGCATTGACAGTAATGGCATGATGGTGGGCTTTGCTTCTCTTGTGGCGATTAAAGCATTCTACGGCATGTTTCCAATTGTTAAACCCATTAGAGCAAAAGGCAGGGTCATTTATTTTCTCTAGAGTGGTCTTTTTGATGGTGTATGCTTTGACACACTCAAAACAAAGAACTTTCTGCAATGTAGGACTATAATGCAGCCATGGATACTGACTAAAGAACTTTGCCTGAAACCTTAACTTCTTGTTTCTAAGTTTCTGTACTTTTATGAATTTTGGATCAGGCTGGTATGGCTTGGTTCCCAAGTCCAGGACACTGCTACACTGACTTGCTTGAGGATCGCTGTTGCTCTCACTGACTGTCTCCTGAAGAGCAAACAAAACATTCCCTGGTTTTTATCCACACTGATATAATTTTATACTAGTACCAATTCACTTCACTTTCACATAATAAAACAGGTAGACTATATTTATATTTAATAATTTGCTATTAATCAATAGTAGTATATCTCATCACAGAATCACTTTAAGACTTTTACTTTAAGACAATCTATCACTTTAAGACCTCACCTGAAGCCCTGAAGGTCCAGCTACTTCTTCCTCAACATGCTCTATGACATCTTCACAAGATGTCTGAGTTTCCTATATGTAATTAAATAAACTTATGAATAAAATACACACGTATCAGTATGCATTCAACACATCATGTTTATATTTCAGAGCAATTTAAATATGAAGGGGACATGGTTTTCAAAACTTTTAACATGCATGATTTCCTTTAATCACGCTTTAATAATTTATAGTTCATAAAGACTTCACCTGAAGCCCTGAAGGTCCAGCTACTTCTTCTTCAACATGCTCTATGACACCTTCACAAGATGTCTGAGTTTCCTATATGTAATTAAATAAACTTATGAATAAAATACACACATATCATAGTATGCATTCAACACATCATGTTTATATTTCAAAGCAATTTAAATATGAAGGGGACATGGTTTTGTGGATTAACAAATCCATTATTATTATTATCCATTATTATAGTATTCTATTAATACTAAAATTGTATATTCTATTCTATATCAAATTCTATTGATATATTCTATTCTTTAAAAAAATAAAGTGCATTAGATTAAACTGGGAAGGGTCATAAAACTTGCATATTGTTATCCTAGGTTTACTGCTTCGATTGTTCTCAATTGTAAGTCGCTTTTGGATCAAAAGTGTCTGCTAAATGAATAAATGTAAATCTGTTATGGTTTGATGCTGTCTTTTCTGCATACAAAATGGTTAATTAATTTTGTAGTCTATCCTATGGCTAGCAAATTTAACCCTCCTACCAGATATTGTTATTTGGATATTATCAATCAAATAATGATTCATTATATTTGAATAACCAACAGTGTTGTTAACTTTTGCCTTTTTAACATTGCCAACACATTTTTCCAGCACATGTGTCTAGCAAGTAGGCTACACTCACAAATACATTACATAAACAGAATGTAGAAACGAAAAATGTCTCAGATGACCCACTGTTTATGTTGACTGCAACAAGATTCTAAGTTAAGGTAGGCTAATTAACATTCAGTGACCTGCTAACGTAGCATTCTATCATGATAGCGCGACTTCTGAGTATGTCCGTGCTGCACACCCCTAATTAATGCTCCTAACCTTGAAAGATTGCAGAAGCTAGGTTTAACTGTAACAATATCCTGGGTAACCAGGATCACAAGTTAATACTATTTTCCACAGTAGAATCTGCATTTGAAAGCCTGGTCAGTCACTACTACTGCTAGTTATTTGTGTGGCTAGTTATTTTGCCTACTTACACTCTGCTTTATGAAAAAGCTTCGTATGTCCCCTTTCTTCTTCTTGGGTGACATAGCTGATCTACAAAGTACAAAAAGGGGCAAAAAAACGGAATATTAAAATGTTTTACTCATATCAGGCACTTTGTATATGGCAGGCAGAGAGACAGCCCTGGGAACTTACCGTCGGCGTCGTCACGCGCACACACACACACACACTGACACACACACCACCCGCTCGCTGCCAGTGAGTGCAAGCACAAAAAGTAGTCCCGGCCCACGCGTGTAGCCTGTCAGATACCCCGCCGCCAATCAAATTACGGCGTATCTTGTACTGTCGTCGTCCTGGCCGTTGGAATCGATCCAAATAGCAGCGCAAAGATCCAAATGCAGCGCAAATATCAAAATAGCAGTTCAAAGGAGCTTGCTAAATATTGGTGGGGACAAATTTGTCATCTCAAAATATTGATTGGGACTAGTACCTAGCGTCCCCCCCTAAACCTACGCCCTTGAATTAACTATTAATTAGGCTAAACATAAACAACCTTTTTTAAAGTGCAAAATAAAAGAGCAATAGTCTGAACAAGTGTTCGGCTGTTGGGCCGCTTAAGTGAATCGTCAAGTCCTGCTGCTTTATTTTTCGGTCTTCAGGTTTCGTGACAGGAAAACCAACATGTTAACTTTATCTGGTTTCAGCGAGGATCTTAACGGAGTGACAATATTGCCAGGCGCACTGAATACACGCTCCGAGGGAGTGCTCGTAGCGCATATAGTCTAGCATATAGCGCATAGCCTGATTATCCCGCCACCAGGCAAGCGGATCAGAGTGCAGATCAAGGGCTTCCTCCTGCAAATACCTTGCGATTTCAGTGTCTGCACAGATTCTTTTTGGGACCGGATTGGAGGATTGTGCTTTTCTCTTTCCAAGCAGGTCCGCGAGGTTAATTTTTTTTTGGAGGAGGAGGAGGAGAAGATGATGGCGCACTTCCTGCTTCTCCCTCTCCAGCCGCAGCGGTACTCATGGCACCTTCTCCATCCCCGACATCACGCCGCTCTTCGGGCATTGTCAGCATCTCCTCCAGGAGCGCATCTTTAACGTCATCTCCGGGGTTGATGTCCTTGTATCTTGGGTCAATGAATGAGGCCTTTGCCAATAGTTGCTGTGTTGCAGGTGCACTATATTTGTCTTTCAAGACTCCAACCATTTTTCTTTTCAGGTTGCGCGTCAACTCCGTGTCTTCATCGGTTGGGAGCAAAAGATCCTCAGTTAATAACTGTAGGATGGTTTAACAGAGGATGCTGTAACTGTCTTCTCGGAAGACAGCGCATCTGTAAAATCCGCGACCTTCTTCAGCGCTGCATTAATGGATTTGAGGACTTCGATGTCCTGCCACGTCGGTATCAAATGTTGGCTGCGCCGGTCATCCATCAACACCCTCCTAATTGCTGGGACTTGCTCGAGAATGCGCGCAAACCATTTTCTGCTTAGTGCCCCACCTGGTAGGACAATCCTGTGAATATTAAAAACACAATTTTAATCCCCAATTAGGCTATGTTTTTGTCCTGTGCAATAAAATGTATTTATTTATACACCGTGCCACTACTTTCTTTTCGTGACCAGTGCAATGTTCACATCAATCTGTATTTTGTAGCCTTAGGCCTATATATGATGCTTTATTCTTATTCTCCATTTCTTTATTTTTTAGCCATCTGTTGTGTTTTATCTTACGGAACCCCGCACATAACAGGAAAAAACTAGGCTAAATCGTACGCACGATTTATAAATAGAGGGAACAAATTAGTAAATCGTGTGGACGGTTTAGCAAGTCGAGGGAACAAAGTAGTAAATCGTCCGCACGATTTTGTAAATCGAGGGAACTAAATAGTAAATTGTGCGCATGATTTATAAATCAAGGGAACGAATTAGTAGCCTAAATCGTGCGCACAATTTAGCCTACTTTTTTTTCTTGCACCATGTGCAGGGCTCCGTAGTATCTGGAGCTGCTATAACAAGCGAATTTCTCCAGCTCGGGATGAATAAAATCTTATTCTTATCTTGATCATGAAAATGGGCAGCAGAAATTCAGAGCATTGATTGGCGTTTCCATAAGTTTTGCCCAGTTATTTACAGGATTTTAGATTTCGTTATTCGCTTTGAAAAATTAAACATATTAACAATAATAAGAAATAACATTTATTTATAATTTTTTTCTATATCTTTTGAGTTTAATAGGAATTATGGAACAGGTTTTGTCTTCGTTTGCAACCCTTTATTTAGTAGAATAAATTATTCAAAGTTAAACAAGTTGCGTTTGGACGAGTGCGTTTATATCCATGGACTGTTACCTGAAAAACAACGTCTAAAGAAATAAGAATCGAAGTTTTGCACACAACTCACCAGAACTAAGCAATGTTGGGGCAGGTTGAGCTCGACTTGTTCTTTCTGCAGCTTTCTCTTCTTTTGCCAGCTCTGCGAGAAAGTCGTCACCAATGTTCTGCACACACCCATGGCTCGGGCAGTGCGGTCCGTTTCTGTCTTCATTGCATTGGTGACGGCTAAATGCAGATTATGGCCAAAGCAATTTAGCCATTTCCAGCCAAGTTTTCGCACCGCAGCCACAATATTTGCCACATTGTCTGTGGTAATACAGACCAGTTTCCTCTCGTCCAGGGACCACTCTTGGAAGGAGGACCTGAGGGCTTCTGTCAGGTTGTCACCTGTGTGGCTTTCTGGCGTGAACACGGTCTCCAGGCACTTTGATTTTAGTTCCCAGTTTGCGCTGAGATAGTGTATGGTCAGGCTCATGTATGGCATCATGTTAACGCTTGACCACATATCAGTTGTCACTGAGAAATGATCAACGTCTTTTAAGTCCTGTATTATGCCGTCCTTCACTGACAGATACTTTTCAGGAATCGCTGTTTCAGAAGAGTACTTTCGGCCAGGAAGTACATATTGCTTATCAAATGCCTGTAGCATGGCTTTGAACGCTGGCTTCTCAACGGTACAGAATGATCCAAATAACCAAATAACGAGTCACGCTGTCAGTAAGTGCTCGCCACTGATCGCTGCCTCTTTGGTACTTCGCACCTCTCGCAAAGGCCTCGGAGACTCCCAACTGTCGCTGCTGGCCTGAGGTTGTAGGCTTAACGTTTCCAGGTGTGCTGCACCCAAGTCCGGCAAACGCCACAGGATGGTTAATTCTAAGATGTGATCTTAAATTAGTGGTATTTCCTCGCGAGACGGATACTTTTGTGCTACAAATACGGCATATTGGCTCGTCCAAATTCACCGGCTGCCCCTTGTCACCCTCCTCAAAGCCAAAATGTGCCCAAATAGGCGACACAGTATTTGGCTTAGGCACTAGATTCGTGGCCATTATTTGAATAATGTCATTCGGCTAGCGCCGTCAACTGTTATTGCCTATACCACATAAGAGAAGTATTGCTACTTGCAATTAAAATCTAACTCCAACTGTTTACGTTATGCTTTTGTCTTTTATGCCTGTGTTTGAGTATATTTAATTGAACATTATCTGTAAATATCACAAGTACTGAAACCTAGCAGTTAATTAATAATAATCAGACACAGACAAAAAATAAATCCCCCATGTTTAATGGACTGTCCCTCCCTTGCGCGGGAAGCATTTTTTCTTCTTCTCCAGAAGCCCTTAAAGATAGGACTCACGGAATAAAGTAAATTGTAAGCAAAGATTAATGCGTTTATAGTTCATATCACACACCATATGCTCTCCTGTAACTTTCAGCAAAAAAAAGAAAAGCGGTGATGACCTCACACCGCGGTAGGCATCTCATTAACGCGATATTGCGGTGATGCGGTTATCGTCACACCCCTAGTGTGACCTATGATGAGGGAACAGCCAGTGATACCCTTGGTAGTACATCAAATGATAGCCTATATTGATGTCATCAGGATACACATACACCGGTAGGCAGTGGCCCACCTTACCGGGTGACCATGTCGAGGTCCACTAGAATTAATAGTTTACCCAACTCTTTTTTTACCACTACACCTCTGCTGCTGTGATAGGAGTTGTATTCCTATAGGTGGATGTGGATCAGCTGACAGTCAGCTGATGCAAGCTTGACTAACGTGACCTGCCAGAACTGATGCAAGCTTGATCACAATTTAATTAAGTTTATGCTTAAAACAAGAATTAGAAACTATTTTCCGATGGGGTTAAAAAAAAAACTTCTGTATTTTAAAGATATAGCAAACACATAAACAAGCAGCTGTATAGCAATACCATATAAAACCACTCAGAACACACTCTAGCATTGTGGTAGTACTCGCATCAAAAATATATATGTTTACGTACTTATTGATTGGTATGATTTTTAAGGCGCGACACTACAGGTGATTAGGGTAATTTTTTTAAATAATAGATATGACCATGAAACTTCCTCACTTGATTACTTACACAAGTATATGCAAAAAATGTATTACACGTTTTTGAAATTTTAACGTTTAATTAGCAAATTAGGCATTATCTCATTAAAATGAGAGATTTTGCCATTTCTGATAGCCTGTGTTGCTTTATTTCTGCATTGACGGAAGGCCAGCCAGTCAACTGGAGATTGGGAGGAGCGGGCCTTTCTCCAGAGGGAATTTTTACTATGAATAATCTCAGCTAGGTCATTGAAAAACCAGGGACTATATCGATTTTTGATTCAAATTTTTTTAGGGGGGCATGCTTAAACATAATCAAACTGAACGTGTTTTTGAAAAAAGACCATGCCTCTTCCAAGGAGGGGAATAAATTAATTCTGTCCCAGGACACAGCCGCAACATCTAGGAGAAAAGCTTACATGTCAAGGTTTTTCAGAGAGCGTTTAGTTACAATTACTGGGGGCCTTTTGAATGAGAGGCCAGAGCGTATACATGCAATAGCGCAGTGATCACTTATTTGACTGAAAACTCCAGCTTGATAATTAGAAGGGGTGTTAGTCAAAAGGAGGACAATCAGAGTGGATGATGAGGGAGATTTAGGATTGGGTCTGGTGTGCTCAGATAATTTGAGTAAGATTTAGAGCATCAAACTGTTGCAAGACTGTATCTGGGGGATTGATCATATCCCAGTTTAGATCACCCATAAGGATAAACTCAAAGGATATGTATGGAGCTAGGAATTGACTAAAGGCTGTAAGTGCAGAAGCTGGAGCTGAAGGTGCTCTATAGCAAACAGCAACAGAGAGAGAGAAAGTAGTTGAAAGTCTAAGCTTTAGTACCAGTAGTTCAAGTTGTTTAGGAAATGACTTAGAAAGAGAAACAGTACATTGCAGATGATCTTTAACATACATAGCTACACCACCACCCCTGGTAGCTCTGTCCTGACGAAACACATTATAGCCTGGTATGAAGATGTCAAGATCAGTGTTCCCTTTTTTAAGCCAAGATTCAGAGATAGCAAGAACATCAGGATTAGCAGTGTGCACCAATGTTTTTAAAGTATCAAAATGCTTAGAGTTTAACAGACTGCAGACATTTTGTTATCAGTTTGTAGCAGTAAATGAAGAGATGTCTTATCAATCACAAGTTCAGTATGGCGTACCACAAGGCTCAGTACTAGGACCGCTGCTGTTCACTCTGTATATGCTACCATTAGGAGATATCATTAGGAAACATGGAATTAGCTTTCACTGTTATGCCGACGATACTCAGCTGTATATTTCTTCAAAACCTAACGAAACCTACCAATTCACAAAATTAACGGAATGCATAGCTGATATAAAAAATTGGATGACTAGTAATTTCCTACTACTAAATTCAGAAAAAACTGAGATTCTAATTATTGGACAAAAAACTTCCACACGTAATAACCTAGAGTACTGTCTAACACTTGATGGCTGCTCTGTTAAGTCTTCGTCGTCGGTTAGGAACCTGGGTGTGCTCTTTGATACCAATCTTTCATTTGAAAGTCATGTGTCTAGTATCTGTAAAACCGCTTTCTTCCATCTTAAAAATATATCTAAATTACGTCATATGCTCTCAATGAATAATGCAGAACAATTAGTTCATGCGTTTATGACCTCAAGGCTAGATTATTGTAATGCTCTACTGGGTGGTTGCCCTGCACGCTTAATAAACAAACTACAGCTAGTTCAAAACGCAGCAGCTCGAGTTCTTACTAGAACCAGGAAGTATGACCATATTAGCCCCGTTCTGTCAACACTGCATTGGCTCCCTATTAAACATCGTATAAATTTTAAAATATTGCTGATCACTTACAAAGCACTAAATGGTTTAGCTCCGCAGTACTTGAGCGAGCTCTTAACGCGTTATAGTCCTTCACGTCTACTGCGATCTCAAAATTCCGGCCAGTTAATAATACCTAGAATATCAAAATCGACTGCTGGCGGTAGATCCTTTTCCTACTTAGCACCAAAACTTTGGAACAGTCTTCCTACCATTGTCCGGGAGGCAGACACACTCTGTCAGTTCAAATCTAGACTAAAAACACATCTCTTCGGCCTAGCATACACATAATACATTATAGACTTATATAATTAGGCTGCATAGTTTAGAACAGCCGGGACCGGGAACACTTCCCGTAATCCTGATGTACTTGGTACATCATAAGAAGGATGGCGTCTACGCTAATATTAGTCTCTCTGTCTATCCCGAGGTTTACCGCTGTCCACCGGAACCAGGCCGTATCCAGATCTGATGAAGGACCAGCGCCAGGACACGGCGACGACGCCGCTGACCTGAAGTGTCAACCAGTCTCTCCTCCTCTCCACTCCGACTTCAACCAACCGGAACTGGACAAATACTCTGATTCATTCTGAACTTCACACACTGTTCACTCATTGGCCAGAGGAGAACTGGCCCCCCGACTGAGCCTGGGTTCTCCCAAGGTTTTTTTCTCCCTTCTGTCGCCTGATGGAGTTTTGGTTCCTTGCCGCTGTTGCCTTACCTTCTGGCTTGCTTAGTTGGGGACATTTAATATTCAACAATATTATAGATCTGCCTTAAAGGTGGACGATGATGAAATTATTTTTTGTATTATTTTCATGTTATCACTGTGAAGCTGCTTTGATACAATCTGTATTGTAAAAAGCGCTATATAAATAAAGATGACATTGACATTGACATTTACATGTAAAAAAACCCCAATGATTTACGGTCACAAAATTCACCAAATGACAGCTGGGCAGTAACTGAGTTAGCTGGCCCAGGATTTGGATGAACATTACCAGAGATAAATAACATGAGAATAATTAGCATACGTCTAAGAGCAATACCAGAACAAAGCCATTGTTTGTATTTGACAAAGGGCAAGGCCAGTAACAAGTTAGAGTCAAACAGCTCCTGTAATAACATAATTGAAAAATATGGAAGGGTTCGAAATACCTGGGTGGCAGAAAGTCCCACAGATTTAGTAATCCAGTAGGATGTGACATCTCTCGATTGTAGAAAGAAGTCCAAAGTTCCCCGACAGTGAAATGCTGTGGCAGACCCCAGAGTGCATTTACCAGCAGGCCTGAGGTCCTGATACTGTACATGCAGCAAAAAGGCGAGTGACAAAATCCAGAGAACCGGTAGATTTTTTATTTTAAAAAAACGCATGATTCAGAAGCTTTAGTAGGGTAGCACAGGCTTCAATGTGTGCTGGAAACAAGCCACAATGCAGCTAGAGAAGGATCTTTGTGCTGTTATCTTGATATAAATCCTGATTCGAAAACCCCTGCCACAGATCTAGGCTGAAGACAAGCCACACTGCAGCAGGTCCGCGTAGGTCTCAGACCAGGTGGAGTAGTCCGAGATCCTCTCGAAAACAAACAGGTAGGCCTCAGACCAGGTGGAGTAGGCCGAGATCCTCTCGAAAACAAACAGGTAGGCCTTAGACCAGGTGGAGTAGGCCGAGATCCTCTCGAAAACAAACAGGTAGGCCTCAGACCAGGTTGAGTAGGCCGAAAACCTCTCGAAAACAAACAGGTAGGCCTTAGACCAGGTGGAGTAGGCCGAGATCCTCTCGAAAACAAACAGGTAGGCCTCAGACCAGGTGGAGTAGGCCGAGATCCTCTCGAAAACAAACAGGTAGGCCTTAGACCAGGTGGAGTAGGCGAGATCCTCTCGAAAACAAACAGGCAGGCCTCAGACCAGGTTGAGTAGGCCGAAAACCTCTCGAAAACAAACAGGTAGGCCTTAGACCAGGTGGAGTAGGCCGAGATCCTCTCGAAAAACAAACAGGTAGGCCTCAGACCAGGTGGAGTAGGCCGAGATCCTCTCGGAAACAAACAGGTAGGCCTTAGACCAGGTGGAGTAGGCCGAGATCCTCTCGAAAACAAACAGGTAGGCCTTAGACCAGGTGGAGTAGGCCGAGATCCTCTCGAAAACAAACAGGTAGGCCTCAGACGAGGTTGAGTAGGCCGAAAACCTCTCGAAAACAAACAGGTAGGCCTTAGACCAGGTGGAGTAGTCCGAGATCCTCTCGAAAACAAACAGGTAGGCCTCAGACCAGGTGGAGTAGGCCGAGATCCTCTCGAAAACAAACAGGTAGGCCTTAGACCAGGTGGAGTAGGCCGAGATCCTCTCGAAAACAAACAGGTAGGCCTCAGACCAGGTTGAGTAGGCCGAAAACCTCTCGAAAACAAACAGGTAGGCCTTAGACCAGGTGGAGTAGGCCGAGATCCTCTCGAAAACAAACAGGTAGGCCTCAGACCAGGGTTATTATAGTTTTGCATTATTCATTAGTTTTTATTTTTATTTAGTTTTAACTTTGTGTTTTCAAATTCAGTTTAGTTTTAATTAGTTTCTAACGTGGGCTTGCTAGTTTAGTTTATTTTTTATTTTTTGAAAATGCTTAGTTTTAGTTTAGTTTTAATTAGTTTTAGTCTTTGTCTCCGACAGGCTGCAATCGGGAGCCCGACGCGAAGCGGAGGGATCTTGTGCAGCCTGAAGGGGTTGTATTCCCAATAACTACCGACTCGCTATACATTATCCCGCTTATTACATGGCTACCTATCAAATAAATCACTACTTTGAAACAAAATATTGATTTAAAAAGGAGTTTATTGATAGTTTACGATTGTATTGCTTCCGCTAAGCTTCCGCCAAAGAAAATAATGCGCTTCGTCTACGGTTAGAATTCTGTGAGTCCATATAGCAACGCTCTGTTTTTCATGGCAACTCTGCAGCGGTCTGTTATCAAGAAATAACAGACCGCATTCTACATTGGAATTCAACCAAGCCATGTAATAAAACAAAATATAAACTTAAAAAGAATGGGACAAATGGGCTGCCAATGTAGATCAGAAGGCCGTTGAAAAAGAAAAGAAATAAAGTATTAAATCCCGAGATGTATCGAATCAAAAGTTACGTCGGTCCATCGGGCATTTGCCCGGAATGCCAGATTACCATTCCAGCCCTGCAGCTTATAACGTTAGTGTTTTGACAACGACAACACAAGTGCATTTTAAGTTACCTCAAACTTGCGACTAGTTAACTTTTTAAAGAAGGCCCAATTGCTTCTCATATGAACATTATATTCAGAGAATATAAAATATTTGTATACCACTTTTTATGTGTGTGATTGTGTAAGTGATTGTGTAAAGGTGTTCCCCTTCAGGAACTCCGCTGCGTGAAATCGCAGTGGGGAACCGCCCCCCAGCGTAGCGCGTCTGAAACATGAATGAAATCAGTCAATGGAGATAGAGTACACGCGAGTGACGTCATCGACCAGGAAGCTATAAATATCCCCCGAATACACAAGCCGCCAGCTTTCTCACTTCAGCAAAGCGCTCTGTGTGTGTGTCTGAAATCTTTCGATTGTGTGTTTGTCTGTTGCTAGACAGGAGTTTTCACTATATCTATATATATATATATTTATAAAAAAACCAATATGAGTGTGACGAGCGAGCAGCAGTACAGAAAGTGTGTTCCCCCCTGTACTCGATACATCACAGGTGGGGATTCACATGAACTGTGTGTTGCTTGTTTGGGAGTGCAGCATGCCCAGTCAGCTCTCGAGGGGGCTGATTGCGAGCATTGCGAGCGTTTCCCACTAAGAACCCTGCGCTCGCGGCGATCGCTCTTCGAGGAGAGTGGTTTGCTGCGAGCTCCCCAGGGCTCGGGTCCCGCTTCTGTTGAGGCAGAGCGGCGGCGCTTGTCCTGGGGTTCGCAGATGGATCTCACCGGCGACGTTGAGACGGGCCCCGCCCTATCTCAGCTATCTCCGGCGGGATCCAGTGCCTCTCGCCCGGCTCTGGAAGCACGCGCTGCGGCCGTTACTTCTGCCCGGGTGGAGGCACATGAGGTTCAGGAACTTAGATTATCCAGTTCTGAGGAGCTGGATGTCGAAAGTTTCACATCAGAAGATACTGGAGACTCGTCACTCCAGCATAATGCTGAAGAAGGGCTGATGGATATTTTAACTCGTGCTGTTGAAAAGCTCAGCATTGAGTGGCCAACTGACAGGCAGGAGTCTAGAATAAAAAGCAAATTGGATGATAGATTTCTGTCTGCACGTCCTCAGCCTTCTCGCCGGTGTTTACCGTTCTTCCCTGATCTTCACACTGAGGTGTCAAAGACCTGGGCTAGACCGGTTTCCAGTAGAATTTACACAAATCAATCCAATGCATATGGTAATATTTTTGGAGCTAAATCTTCTGGTTATGTGACGATGCCGAAGGCGGAGGAGACGCTCGCGAGCTATCTCTCTCCTGCTTCGTCGTCTTCACTTAAAGCACCGGCCCTTCCCTCTAGACCGCTAAAAAACACTTCAGCGCTCGTGGGGAAGGCTTACTCGGCTGCGGGGCAGGCGGCTGCATGTCTTCACACTATGGCCATTATGCAGGCTTATCAGGCCGACCTGTTAAAAGATGTTTGTGAGGGGGGTGAAATTTCTATGACTATGATTAATGAGCTCAGGCAGACTGCTGATCTCACTCTCCGGGCCACCAAGGAGACCGCTAAATCCATCGGCCGGTCTATGGCAGCCATGGTGGCCACGGAGAGACACTTATGGTTGAGTCAGACATCTATGAAAGAGAAGGATAAGACTCTCCTTTTAAATGCTCCCGTTTCGCCTGCGGGCCTCTTCGGTGACGCTCTTCAATCTGTCACCGAGAGGTTCCAGGAGGAAAAAAAAGCAGACGGCGGCGTTTCACAAATTTATTCACCTCAAAGTTCGCATCACTGGGGCTGCTGAGCGAGGGCAGTCCCAGCAGCCGAGTACAGCAAAAAGAGAGCAGCAGAAGAAGAGTGTCGCGTCTCGTGCCCCCCCGCAGAGAAACTGGAGGGACGAGACGGGGCGCTCTCCGGCGCGGCCTTCTCGGGGCAGGGCTGATCTGAGGACAGTCATTGTCGCTAAGAAGGCCGCGTCAAAAAGGTCCTGACGTTTTCAGCGCCAGGGCTCTGAGGGTGGTCCCCGCCGAGAGAGACTTGAGTCCACCTCCCTTAAGGGTGCCCTGTCTCTCCAGGCGCCCTCAGGGGCCCATCCTACTAACCCTGCCAAAACAGGGCGTAGGAGAGTCCGGCGAGTGCTTTCCCGAGGGACGCTCGCCGTCTCTAATGAGGGCTCCAGAGTGTTCAGAACAGTCGTTCCCTGCCGGTGCGCCGTTACAGGGCACTGTGTCTGTCACTCAGGAGGTTCAACCAGAGGCCAGCCCCGAGAGGCTGGTACCCTTAGTAGAATTTTTGGTAGAGTGGAAAAACCTTCCAAATGTGTCTCGTTGGGTCCTGCACACGATCAAGAGAGGTTACGCCATACAGTTCAGGTCTCGTCCGCCTCTGTTCAGAGGGGTCCTTCCCACAGTGGTGGGCCCCGAGCAGGCTCTGGTAATGGAACAGGAGGTTATGACTCTCCTTCAAAAAGGAGCTATAGAGCGGGTTCCTCCTCCCAGCAGGGAGTCAGGCTATTACAGCCGGTACTTCATTGTTCCGAAGAAAGACGGGGGGTTGCGTCCAATTTTAGATCTGCGCATTTTAAATCGCACTGTAGGGAGACTCAAGTTCAAAATGCTTACTCTCAAACAGATCGTGTCACAAATCAGGTCCGAGGACTGGTTTGTCACGATAGACCTAAAGGACGCCTACTTCCATGTATCGATTCTTCCTCAACATCGGAAATTCCTGAGATTTGCGTTTGGGGACCAAGCATACCAATATCGGGTCCTTCCGTTCGGTCTAGCACTGTCACCCCGAACATTCACCAAGTGTATGGATGCGGCGATAGCCCCATTGAGACTTCAGGGCATCCGCATCCTGAACTATATAGACGACTGGTTAATCCTAGCTCAGTCGGAACATCAAGCGGTTCGGCATCGAGATGTCGTTCTCGCTCACATCAAGAGATTGGGGTTGAGACTGAACACCAAGAAGAGTGTGCTTTCTCCAGCACAGAGAACCACTTTTCTCGGTGTAGTGTGGGATTCGACGACGATGCAGGCACGGTTGTCACCTGCTCGGGTTGCTTCGATTCTCGCCGCAGTCAGACAGATCAAGCTAGGCCAGCTATTCACTGTGAAACAGTTCCAGAGACTGTTAGGTCTCATGGCGGCAGCGTCCAACGTTATTCCTTTTGGCCTGCTGCACATGAGACCGTTGCAGTGGTGGCTCAGAACCAGGGGATTCTCCCCGAGGGGAAATCCGCTCCGCACGATCTTGAGTTCGCGACGCTGTCTTCGCGCCCTGATTGTGTGGAACGATCCTTGGTTTCTGTCCCAAGGTCCTGTGTTGGGAGCTCCTTGACGTTGCGTAACGCTAACGACAGATGCTTCTCTCACGGGTTGGGGGGCGATCATGAGTGGTCGCCCAGCTCAGGGTTTGTGGGAGGACCATCATCTCCTATGGCACATAAACTGTCTAGAAATGTTGGCAGTGTTTCGGGCTCTGAAACACTTCCTCCCAGACCTAAGGGGCCACCATGTCCTTGTCCGGACAGACAACACATCGGTGGTCTCTTATATAAACCATCAGGGGGGTCTGCGGTCGCGGCCGCTATGCAAACTAGCCAGTCAGATCCTTCTATGGTCCCAGGGGAAACTTCTGTCTCTGAGAGCGATTTATCTCCCGGGGTATCTAAATCAGGGGGCGGACATCCTGTCGAGGCAGGGGCCGAGGCCCGGGGAATGGAGACTTCCCCCGAGGTGGTGGAGCTCCTCTGGGAGCACTTTGGTCGTGCCGAGGTAGACCTCTTTGCTTCCCGAGAGACATCACATTGTCCTCTGTGGTTCTCTCTCAGCCATCCAGCCCCGCTGGGGTTGGACGCTATGGTACAGGCGTGGCCGAGGTCTCGCCTGTACGCCTTTCCCCCGATTGCTCTGCTCCCAGGAGTTCTGGAGAGGGTTCGCCGGGACGGAGTCAAGCTACTCCTGATAGCCCCGTTCTGGCCGGCCCGAGTATGGTTTTCGGACCTGGTGTCCCTTCTCGACTGCTCTCCCCTGGAGATACCGATCAGGAGGGACCTATTATCTCAGGCGAGCGGTGCCATCTTTCACCCTCGCCCAGAAATGTGGAAGCTGTGGGCTTGGCCTCTGAGGGGGCCCAGCTCATAGATCTTGGTCTCTCGACTGAGGTCGTTGAGACCATCCTCCAGTCCAGAGCTCCCGCCACAAGGAGGCTTTATGCCGTGAGGTGGAAACTTTTCACCTCCTGGTGTAGTGAGCGCCAGCAGGACCCAGTTAACTGCCCGGTTGGTACAGTGCTGGAGTTCCTGCAGGATCGTCTCTCTACAGGGTTATCCCACTCCACACTGAAGGTGTACGTGGCGGCCCTAGCTTCTTACCACGCCCCTTCGAGTGGAGGTTCTCTCGGGAGACACCCACTTGTATCTCGCTTCCTTCGTGGCACCTTGAGGCTGAGGCCAGCAGTACGCACGAGGGTACCATCATGGGACTTGGCCATTGTTTTGGAGGGCCTCTCCTTAGCTCCTTTCGAGCCCCTTGAAGAAGTTTCTGAGAAGTTCCTTACTCTAAAAACTATTTTCCTGCTTGCTATTTCGTCTCTCAAAAGGATTGGAGACATTCAAGCACTTTCGGTTGCTCCCTCGTGCCTGGAATTTTCACCTGGTATGGCTAAGGCTTTTCTCTATCCGAGGCCAGGCTATGTTCCTAAGGTTCCAACTACTCCAGTTAGACCTGTCATACTGCAGGCTTTTTGTCCTCCTCCGTTTCTGACGTCGGACCAGGAGAAACTTTATCTGCTCTGCCCTGTTAGGGCCTTAGATGCTTATGTCCACAGAGCTGCCCTGTGGAGAAAATCTGAACAGCTGTTTGTTTGTTTTGGGCCACCTAACAAGGGGTGCCCTGCATCTAAGCAAAGGATGAGCAAGTGGGTGTTCGAGGCCATCTCACTTGCTTATGAGTCGGCAGGTCAGCCTTCACCTTTGGCTGTACGGGCTCACTCCACCCGGAGTATGGCTGCTTCTAAAGCTCTCCTTTCAGGAGTGTCTCTTCAGGACGTCTGTGATGCGGCAGGCTGGTCCTCACCGCATACTTTCGTCAGATTTTATAGTCTTGACTTTGGCTCCACTCCCGGGGCTCAGGTTCTCTCGTCAGTTTGTGCTCCCTAATGCACACACTACGGGGTTTTGGTCGTATGGGGACGTGGGTATTGCGTTCCCCACTGCGATTTCACGCAGCGGAGTTCCTGAAGGGGAACGTCCCGGGTTACGTATGTAACCCTAGTTCCCCGAAGGAACGGACGCTGCGTGTCCTGCCATACTTCCTGCATCCCCTGGATCGCTTGCTTCAGTGACTTTAAGCTGGCGGCTTGTGTATTCGGGGGATATTTATAGCTTCCTGGTCGATGACGTCACTCGCGTGTACTCTATCTCCATTGACTGATTTCATTCATGTTTCAGACGCGCTACGCTGGGGGGCGGTTCCCCACTGCGATTTCACGCAGCGTCCGTTCCTTCGGGGAACTAGGGTTACATACGTAACCCGGGACGTTTATGAGATACCAACCTTTTGCGAACTTGCTTCAACGTCGCGTCGAACGCGTTCACATGGAGACGTTCTCTGGAGACTTGAGGAGGGGAGGGGTGTGTGACTGTGTGTGTGTGTCGCGCGCACGCATGCGAGTGACAGAGATACGGAGGGAGAGCAGGGAAAGGAAACACAGCTGAGCGAATTCTCTGCGTGTTTTTAAATAGCGTCGAAGGAAAGACATTGACAAAGACGAAAACTAAGGACATTTACTCTATAATTTTATTTTATTTTAGTTAGTTTTGTCAACCACACATTACAGTTTTATTTAGTTATCGTTTTTTTGTTTTGCCTCGTTTTTATTTTTATTTCAGTTAACGACAATGTTTTTTCCCATCTAGTTTTCGTTTTTTTCGTTCGTTTTCGTTAACGATTATAACCCTGCCTCAGACCAGGTGGAGTAGGCCGAGATCCTCTCGAAAACAAACAGGTAGGCCTTAGACCAGGTGGAGTAGGCCGAGATCCTCTCGAAAACAAACAGGTAGGCCTCAGACCAGGTTGAGTAGGCCGAAAACCTCTCGAAAACAAACAGGTAGGCCTCAGACCAGGTGGAGTAGGCCGAGATCCTCTCGGAAACAAACAGGTAGGCCTCAGACCAGGTGGAGTAGGCCGAGATCCTCTCGGAAACAAACAGGTAGGCCTGAGACCAGGTGGAGTAGGCCGAGATCCTCTCGAAAACAAACAGGTAGGCCTCAGACCAGGTTGAGTAGGCCGAAAACCTCTCGAAAACAAACAGGTAGGCCTCAGACCAGGTGGAGTAGGCCGAGATCCTCTCGAAAACAAACAGGTAGGCCTCAGACCAGGTGGAGTAGGCCGAGATCCTCTCGGAAACAAACAGGTAGGCCTTAGACCAGGTGGAGTAGGCCGAGATCCTCTCGGAAACAAACAGGTAGGCCTTAGACCAGGTGGAGTAGGCCGAGATCCTCTCGAAAACAAACAGGTAGGCCTCAGACCAGGTTGAGTAGGCCGAAAACCTCTCGAAAACAAACAGGTAGGCCTTAGACCAGGTGGAGTAGGCCGAGATCCTCTCGAAAACAAACAGGTATAGGCCTCAGACCAGGTGGAGTAGGCCGAGATCCCCTCGAAAACAAACAGGTAGGCCTCAGACCAGGTGGAGTAGGCCGAGATCCTCTCGAAAACAAACAGGTAGGCCTCAGACCAGGTTGAGTAGGCCGAAAACCTCTCGAAAACAAACAGGTAGGCCTTAGACCAGGTGGAGTAGGCCGAGATCCTCTCGAAAACAAACAGGTAGGCCTTAGACCAGGTGGAGTAGGCCGAAAACCTCTCGAAAACAAACAGGTAGGCCTCAGACCAGGTAGCGTAGGCTTTAGTGTGTGCTGGAACCAAACCACAATGCAGCTGGAGATAGATGTTGTTATCTTGCTGTAAATCCAGTTTCAAGAAACCCTGTCACAGATCTATGCTGAGGACGAGCCACACTGCAGCAGATCCTTGGGCTGCAGCATGAAGATAGGCCTCAAACCAAATAATAGACCAAGAGCTCACAAAAATAACAGGGGATAATATCCATAGGCACAAAAACTTAGATAAGGTTAAATGAAGGCACTGTCTGGAATATTTTAGTGAAAGGTGTCCTAAAAATCCTTAACTTAAAGAAGTGAAAATGGTTAAAAATGGACAGACAAAGAGCAGACAGAAAGACTTGCAGCCATCATGCAGCCTGAGCCATAATGATAGTGCCTGAGAGCTCCTAATAGGGCCATTATGGGAGGGTCTTTATCTCTCTCAGGTGTGAAACACTCAATATTCATGGGGTTGTTAACGCCTCCTCGCATAAAGCTTTCTTACACAAGACATGTCATACAAATTTGAAATCAATATATTGTCTTATCTGAATGAGTATTCAGGATGATTTTCACATAGTTTTGAAGCAAATATTCTAGACTACATGATACAATTTTCAAAAGTCTTGTGAAGAAATGAAGTGAAGAAGTGACTCTTTTTTTTTTTTTCACAAACCACGCATAAACATCATCTCAAAACTACAAACTTTTACATGCTGCTGACATATTATTGTAGCAGAGTTTGTGCTGAATACAGTGTAATAAGACTTTAGCCATGAAAATGTCACAAGTAACAGAAATAAGCACAAATGTTAGAGCATGTCAGAACACCTCCAGGACCCAGAAAACACCTCAGACCCCAGAGGGTTAAAGGAAGCAGACAGAGATCGTGGAGCAGCGCGTTGATATACAACGCCAACTTTTGTTGAATTTCGGAGAAATCTACAGACGCAAATAGACAACGTGCAGTAAAATAAAGACCTAAATGTGTACTTTGGACTTTTTTTCACCACAAGTCTGAAAGAAGACATGTTATTGAAGACTAATAGGCCAAAATCTCAAAATTGACCAGTGAAAAAAAAACCGATGCTTTTGCCTGCCGTGTCTCGCCTTAACATGATTACATATTTCAAGCATCTTCATCTGTGGGATTAACTAAATGTCGTACCTGCTAGACAACACTTCACCATGAACAGTCAATTAAACAACACTTTAAATAGTGGATCACAACAAAACTAGAATGTTTTTTAACTAGTAAATGTAGTCAGATAAGTATATAAAAAGTTGGTGGTCAAATGTAAAACAGAGCATGCAGACAAGCTGGTGTGGTAGCCAATGGTGTGCGCTGCTGAAGAGAAGCATGTAGTTGAGCAGCCAATCAAAGCAGGCCTGGGCTGGGATGAGAAAGGGAAGTGGCCAATGGGACACAGGCAGTGGCGGTACATTCCCCAGCTCTTAAGAGGTTAATGAGCAAAGCTGCTCGGCTTCCTGCCAGCACGTCCAGCCGCTCAGAGTCGTTCCCACAATGAGTGAAAGCTGTATCACGACAGGACTGAGTCTAATTATACACCCACAGAGAGAGGGAGGAAGAGGAGGGGGTCACAAAGGGCGAGCTGAAGTGTGTGAGTCTGTGCGTGTGTGTGTGAAGCCGAAAGAAAGCAGAGCGAGATTTAGAGAGAGAGAGATAGAGAGAGAGAGAGAGAGATAGAGAGAGAGAGAGAGAGGCAGAGAGAGAGAGAGAGAGCGCTCACAGCGGGCGAGACAGAAACATACAGAAGATACAGCAAAAGAGTGACTAGGTGAGGACAAGATAAGGAAAAAGACACAGTTGACAGCATCATGCTGGATATCCCGCTCTGCTGCGCTACCGCTGCTTCCCATGATCACTCACTATACTCCTCTCCATAAAAAGACACCCGAAGAGGTAGGACACTTTTGCATGTGTGTGCTCGTGTTGACAAGTGTGACAGAACAAGCGTTACTGAGTGTCTTCGAGACATACGGGAGTGTGTGAGGTATGTTGTGTGGGTGTTGTGTGGATATTCAAGCAATGACAAGACAATGTGTGACTGAAAGTGTGTTCTTCAAAGTGCCCAGCGTGACGTGAACCGTGCAGAGCCGGGGTTAGTGTGTAAGGCTAGCGCTGAAGTGTTGGAGAGGCAGATGAAGGGCGCTGATAGGCCAGTGCTGGACGATCGGCTTGTGTTGTGCACTTCTGAACTGTCAGTCATGGCTATATTATGAAGCGATATCTACCAATTTCTGACCCTTTAATGACTATCTTTGTTATAACTACACGTAGTAAGGCTGACTCAGGCATATGGTTTATTTAAAGTCCAGAACCAAGGTTTGTCAGATTTGTTTTTTAGCTGTTTGTTGTCAAGGTTTAATTTTATTACACTTGTAAGACTTTTATTGGGGAATATTTAATTGCACGGTATAACATGAATAAACATTTTTTTATAGTGAATTTTTGATAGTGAAAGCCATGTGTATAGTATATATCATAAACATTTTAATAATGTATCCTATATATTTATATTGCCATTTTATATATTTAAAAAAGATATCCAAATATGCAAACCCATATTCATGATAATATATGAATGGTTTAAGATCTTCTCTGTCACTGTCAGTGACTCTTAGATCGCTGCTGCCTCTTTAAGATGTCTATTTTTACAGTAGCGTTCTCACACGTGTGTGTGTGTGTGTGTGTGTGTGAGTGAGGTGGAGGCAGAGACAGGAGTGAGTCTATATGTGTGTGTGTGTGTGTGTGTGTGCAGAGAGCAGGAGTGAGTGAGTGTGTGTGTTTGTGTGTGTGTGTGTGTGTGTGTGTGTGTGTGTGTGTGTGTAGAGAGCAGGAGTGAGTGAGTGTGTGTGTGTGTGTGTGTGTGTGTGTGTGTGTGTGTGTGTGTGTGTGTGTGTGTGTGTGTGCAGAGAGCAGGAGTGAGTGAGTGTGTGTGTTTGTGTGTGTGTGTGCAGAGAGCAGGAATGAGTGAGTGTGTGTGTGTGCGTGTGTGCAGAGAGCAGGAGTGAGTGTGTGTTTGTGTGTGCAGAGAGCAAGAGTGAGTGTGTGTGTGTGCGTGTGTGCAGAGAGCAGGAGTGAGTGAGTGTGTGTGTGCAGAGAGCAGGAGTGAGTGTGTGTGAGTGTGTGTGTGTGTGTGCAGAGAGCAGGAGTGAGTCTGTGTGTGTGTGTATGTGTGTGTGTGTATGTATGAGTGTGTGTGTGTGTGTGTGTGTGTGTGTGAGAGAGGTGGAGGCAGAGACAGGAGTGTGTTTGTGTGTGTGTGTGTGTGTGTGTGAGAGAGGTGGAGGCAGAGACAGGAGTGTGTGTGTGTGTGTGTGTGTGTGTGTGTGTGTGTGTGTGTGTGTGTGTGTGTGTGTGTGTGAGAGAGAGGTGGAGGCAGAGACAGGAGTGTGTGTGTGTGTGTGTGTGTGTGTGTGTGTGTGTGTGTGAGAGAGGTGGAGGCAGAGACAGGAGTGTGTTTGTGTGTGTGTGTGTGTGTGTGAGAGAGAGGTGGAGGCAGAGACAGGAGTGTGTGTGTGTGTGTGTGTGTGTGTGTGTGTGTGTGTGTGTGTGTGTGTGTGTGTGTGTGTGTGTGTGTGTGTGTGTGTGTGTGTGAGAGAGAGAGAGGTGGAGGCAGAGACAGGAGTGTGTGTGGGTGTGAATAGAGTAATGTTGCTGGTTTGTGCTTCTCCATGGCAGACTCCGGCTGAGAAATGTCGGCTGGTTATTAATCGCTCATTCTGCTGGTTACTTCCGGCTCTTGACTCATGTCTCTTGTTTTGTCTTGTTTACCTGTAAAAATATATAGAAACATCATTAACATTAGACTGTATAGAGTCTTGAATTAAATTAAAAGTAAGTTTAATTAAGTTTTTGAAACTCAGTAGACTTTAAGCACAGTTAGTAAGCTGAAGTATGCAGGAATCTTATGCAATTAATCACATATTTGTAATGTACTGTACGTAGCTTGTTTTGAGATAATAGTCTTGTTTCATCAGATGGACAAATGCTCTTATACACACAAGTGATTGTTTTAGAATATAACTCACTATCCCTGATGTGAATCCTCCATATTGTTTCTTTTTATTTTTATTCCATTCGTTTCACACATTCATTTACTCATCCATTCATTTATTAATTCATTACTCACACATGCATTAAAAATCTACCAAATATTTACAGATTATATTGCTCGTCGAGTGAGCAGCTATCGCCATGACGGCGCGTGAGGCTGACATTAGCATATCCCAGTACAGCCCCGCCTCCACCGCCACTTTGCTGTTCATAACAATAAAACCACTGTAAACTATTGTAAACGTGTGCTCTGCTCATCCAGCACGGGTTGCAGTCGCACAGACTGACGGCCCAACAGCATCTGATAAATGTCGGTTCACACAGAACACCGTTCTCCACTCAGTGTGCTACTTTTTCATAGTTTCTCTACATAGACACGCACTAGACACGCATCTTCATGACACAGCATTATAAAAACACGGCGCTCAAGTTAAAATCAGTTCAGCTTAACATGTCCTGAGACCTTGAGTTTTCCACTTCCACTGCCAGCGTCTCGTGTTAAACTACACAGCAAAACACGTCCCGTGTGAACGGCCCCTTGCCAGTATAAATAACGTTAAGGAAATAAGACGCAATTAAAGAAAAGCAATAGATATGGATCCAGTACGTTACAAATGGTACCTCGTTTACTTGAAATTGAAAAAAGGCTTGGTTGACAAAATAAAAAAAACGACAAACCAATTTGTTATACATTTCCTTCTTTTCCACTATCTTCTTCTTCTTCTGTTGTTTATATGGCGGTTGGCAAACCAACTAAAGGTGCATTTCCGCCACCTACTGGGTTGGAGTATGGAGCTCTACTTGGTTGGACACTTAGGAAGAGAATTTTTTTTATTTTTTTTATTTTCCACTATCTTAGAAAGAATTGACCTGGTAAATGTTTCAAGAAAACGTGCATACATCATAGCTTTCCATCTCCTCTCACTTAATTGCCATAATAAAATTCCATAACATGCCAATTAAATGTGATACCAATTTCACATGTTCGCTTATTTACACGTTCTTGCATTTTTTTAAGTTAGTTCTTAGTTATTGCCTTGATAAAAGAAAATGTCATATATTGCCAAAGAGCTACAAAATGACCAGATTCTGCCATGAGCTATATAGGAGACATATCTTGTATGTACATAGGGCTTATATGTGGATATAAAGAAGCAATACAGGAGACCTATATGGCCTGTATATGCACCTCAATTTTGCCTATATATACGCATATATGCAGCATATATATTATCATATATCAAGTCAAGTCAAGTCATCTTTATTTATATAGCGCTTTTTACAATACAGATTGTATCAAAGCAGCTTCACAGTGATAACATTAAAATAATACAAAAAAGAATTTCATCATCGTCCACCTTTAAGGCAGATCTATAATATTGTTGAATATTAAATGTCCCCAACTAAGCAAGCCAGAAGGAAGGCAACAGCGGCAAGGAACCAAAACTCCATCAGGTGACAGAATGGAGAAAAAAACCTTGGGAGAACCCAGGCTCAGTCGGGGGCCAGTTCTCCTCTGGCCAATGAGTGAACAGTGTATGATTATGATTCAGGAGCATTACAGGTCAGAAGTTCAGAATGAATCAGAGTATTTGTCCAGTTCCGGTTGGTTGAAGTCGGAGTGGAGAGGAGGAGAGACTGGTTGACACTTCAGGTCAGCGGCGTCGTCGTCGTGTCCTGGCGCTGGTCCTTCATCAGATCTGGATACGGCCTGGTTCCGGTGGACGGCAGTAAACCTCGGGATAGACAGAGAGACTAATATTAGCGTAGACGCCATCCTTCTTATGATGTACCAAGTACATCAGGATTACGGGAAGTGTTCCCGGTCCCGGCTGTTCTAAACTATGCAGCCTAATTATAAGTCTATAATGTGTTATGTGTATGCTAGGCCGAAGAGATGTGTTTTTAGTCTAGATTTGAACTGACAGAGTGTGTCTGCTTCCCGGACAATGGTAGGAAGACTGTTCCAAAGTTTTGGTGCTAAGTAGGAAAAGGATCTACCGCCAGCAGTCGATTTTGATATTCTAGGTATTATTAACTGGCCGGAATTTTGAGATCGCAGTAGACGTGAAGGACTATAATGCGTTAAGAGCTCGCTCAAGTACTGCGGAGCTAAACCATTTAGTGCTTTGTAAGTGATCAGCAATATTTTAAAATTTATACGATGTTTAATAGGCAGCCAATGCAGTGTTGACAGAACTGGGCTAATATGGTCATACTTCCTGGTTCTAGTAAGAACTCGAGCTGCTGCGTTTTGAACTAGCTGTAGTTTGTTTATTAAGCGTGCAGGGCAACCACCCAGTAGAGCATTACAATAATCTAGCCTTGAGGTCATAAACGCATGAACTAATTGTTCTGCATTATTCATTGAGAGCATATGACGTAATTTAGATATATTTTTAAGATGGAAGAAAGCGGTTTTACAGATACTAGACACATGACTTTCAAATGAAAGATTGGTATCAAAGAGCACACCCAGGTTCCTAACCGACGACGAAGACTTAACAGAGCAGCCATCAAGTGTTAGACAGTACTCTAGGTTATTAGGTGTGGAAGTTTTTTGTCCAATAATTAGAATCTCTGTTTTTTCTGAATTTAGTAGTAGGAAGTTGCTAGTCATCCAATTTTTTATATCAGCTATGCATTCCGTTAATTTTGTGAATTGGTAGGTTTCGTTAGGTTTTGAAGAAATATACAGCTGAGTATCGTCGGCATAACAGTGAAAGCTAATTCCATGTTTCCTAATGATATCTCCTAATGGTAGCATATACAGAGTGAACAGCAGCGGTCCTAGTACTGAGCCTTGTGGTACGCCATACTGAACTTGTGATTGATAAGACATCTCTTCATTTACTGCTACAAACTGATAACGGTCAGATAAGTATGATTTAAACCATGCTAGTGCAATTCCACTAATGCCAACATAATGTTCGAGTCTATTTAAAAGGATGTTGTGGTCAATGGTGTCAAATGCAGCACTAAGATCCAGTAATACTAATAGAGAGATACAACCACGATCGGATGATAAGAGCAAATCATTTGTGACTCTAACGAGAGCTGTCTCGGTACTATGGTACGGTCTAAATCCGGACTGAAAATCCTCGCAGATATCATTTCTTTCAAGAAAGGAACACAGTTGTGAGGATACTGCTTTTTCTAATATCTTTGACAGAAATGGCAGATTAGAGATCGGCCTGTAATTGACTAGTTTTGTAGGATCAAGTTGCTGTTTTTTAACAAGCGGTTTAATCATAGCTAGCTTAAAGGTTTTTGGTACGTATCCTAGAGACAAAGATGAATTAATGATATTAAGAAGAGGATCTATGACATCTGGAAGCATCTCTTTCAGCAGCTTAGTCGGTATAGGGTCTAACATGCACGTTGTCGATTTAGATGATTTGACGAGTTTGCAAAATTCTTCCTCTCCTATAGCAATGAATGAATCAAATTTTCCCTCAGGGAGACTACAACGCACTTCCTGATGCGATACTGTATTAGACGGTTGCATAGTTATAATTTTGTCCCTGATATTATCGATCTTATAAGTGAAGAAGTTCATAAAGTCATTACTGCTGTGTTTTTTGGAAGCTTCTGGGCTTGAAGCTTTCTTTTTCGTTAGTTTAGCCACTGTTTCAAATAAATACCTAGGATTATATTTATGTTCTTCTAATAGGGTTGAAAAATAAGCAGATCTAGCAGCTTTTAAAGCCTCTCTGTAAGCAATCGAGCTCTCCTTCCATGAAATCCGAAACACCTCTAGTTTTGTTTTCTTCCAGTTGCGCTCCATTTTTCTGGCTGCTCTCTTAAGGGCCTGAGTGTGTGTGTGTGTGAGTGTGTGTGTGTGTGTGAGTGTGCTCGTTGTGCCACGGCGTTGGACTATGTTCTTTAATCTTCTTTAAGCGCAACGGAACAACTGTGTCTAAAGTGCTAGAAAAGAGAGAGTTAAAAGTTTCTGTTGCAATATCAAGTTCTTCTAAGCTATCCGGGATGCTGAGATGATGAAACTGATTAGGAAGATTATTGATAAAGCAATCTTTAGTGGCAGAAGTGATCGGTCTAACATATTTATAACACGGAGTCGGCTTTGCAGCCTTGGCTAAATGTAATTTACACGAGACTAGATAGTGATCTGAGATGTCATCGCTCTGCTGCTGTATTTCAATGGCATCAACATCTATTCCATGTGATAGTATTAGATCTAGAGTATGATTACGACAATGAGTCGGTCCTGACACGTGTTGTCTAACTCCAATTGAGTTTATAATGTCTTTAAATGCCAATCCCAATGCATCTTTTTCATTATCTATGTGTATATTAAAGTCACCAACAATTAGTACTTTATCTGCAGCCAATACTAATTCTGATAGAAAGTCCGCAAATTCTTTGATAAAGTCTGTATGGTGCCCTGGTGGCCTGTATACAGTAGCCAGCAGAATTTTCAAACGTGATTTATCGTTTACACTATATATTTTTACATTAAGCACCAACACTTCAGAAGAATTATATTTACAACTAGATTTCTTAGTGGTTTTGAAAATATTACTATAAATTACAGCAACACCTCCTCCTTTGCGTTTCAGACGAGGTTAATGTTTATAACCGTAATTTTGTGGGGTTGACTCATTTAAAGCAATGTAATCGTTTGGTTTTAGCCAGGTTTCTGTTAAACACAGCACATCTAGGTTATAATCTGTAATCATATCATTAACTATTAGCGCTTTTGAAGTAAGAGATCGAATATTCAGCAACCCAAGCTTTATCATTTGCTCATTTGTATTATATCTGTTTTTTATTTGTTGAAGATCAATTACATTTTTAACCTTAGATGGGTTTGAACGTATTTTGGATTTCCAAGTTCGGGGAACAGACACAGTCTCTATATGATGATATCTAGGTGAAAGAGGCTCTATATGATGATATCTAGGTGAAAGAGTCTCTATATGATGATATCTAGGTGAAAGAGTCTCTATATGATGATATCTAGGTGAAAGAGGCTCTATGTGATGGGATTTATCTGACCTTGGTGACGTGAGGCCGCTAGCAGACGGTCGGTTAAGCCAGTCTGTCTGCCTCCTGACCTGAGGCCCAGATTGTCATGTTTTATCTCTAAGACTATGAGCCAAATTACTAGAGAGAAGAGCAGCACCATCCCAGGAGGGATGAATACCATCTCTTTTCAACAGGTCAGGTTTGCCCCAAAAACTTTTCCAATTGTCTATGAATTCTATATTATTTTGTGGACACCACCCAGACAGCCAGCCATTGAGTGAACACAATCTACAAACTATCTCATCACTCCTGCGAACAGGAAGGGGGCCAGAGCAAATTACAGTGCTTGACATCGTACTTGCAAGTTCACACACCTCTTATATATATGTGCATATAAACTGCATATAGGTTTCATCTATGCGCATATATCCTCATATAGGTTTTTTCCATGTGGGTTGTATGCGCTCTCAGCACCGCCACTACGGACTACACCGATCCCGAAGTCCAACACAAGCTCAATATCAGAGCTGTCTCTGGACTGTGCAGCTGTGGCTCTGCTCTCTGTTTGCACTTTGAATACTGAGAGTCATGGCTGCACTTGCAATTGTTGTTTACACTTAGTAAGACTATTGTTATTTATACTGTTTTTATTTCTGTTTAATGTGTGGAAATAGTTCCACTAGGAGTCCCACACAGCCTCAAAGCTCATAGTTAAAGTACAGTACGGTCTGAAAAGACCCGTGTGAAGTCATACAGGAGAGAAGCCGGTCAGTGGAGTTTGTGACCTGACCTTTTGCTGTGCTTGTGTATTGTTGTCTTTCAATGCATCCGATAATTCTCATAAAGTAGAACTGAAATTACATTCATCACAAGATGATCAGCTAAAACATTTCAAAATGCCCCTGCAGACTACTGTTCCAGTCGTGAATTCTGTCATTGAGGATTTCTAATGATGTTTTATAAACAAAGTTCGGGAGGAGCACGATCAGATAACCAATACAATTACTTGTCATTAAACAATTACGTCTACCCTAATCAGCATGACAAGAAGCATATATATTCATTCTGTCAACTCACCTAACATTCCTTGACAGTTTCCAGCATCCCTCCACCACCCCGACTCCTCCACAGAGATCAGGATGTCTGTAAGAGCGTCACTGATCTTATACAGCACTGCCCAGTAATCCTGTTTGACCTTAACTTCCAGAGGTTTACATACTACAACTCTATTTACTAATCTCACCTCGATTTTACAATTTTAGTAAAAATGAAAAATGGAAAATCCTCCACGTCACAGTTAAAGTAACAATTATTAGATCTTATAAAATGTGTTTTCCAATATTGTCAAACCCAATTGTTGAAAAAGTGCATCCATGCATTCATTATGAAGTAACCCATACGGCTCCAGGGGGTTCAGCTGAAGCAAAGCGATGAGTTCAAGAAAAAGATTTTGGTGATAGTGCTTAATATTTTTTAAACCAGTATTTATTTTCAGTTGATTTTTCTGATTGGCCCCCCCTGACTGGTTCTTGGTCCCCCCTGTGCCCCCCCCATTTATAATATCCTGGAATCGCCCCTGATGCAGAGGACTGGCGAGTACGAACAAGCGAGCACGTTTAAACGAGATGATGTTTATTCCTGCTTTTAGCATTTACTGTGTGTCACACTGGCTCCAGTTTACCTTTTTCCATGAATCATTACTTGATTTTACTTAAACTTATTAAAATATAGAGAGACAATATTAAATAGATTAATTTCTAATTTAAATGAGATTATATGTGAAAGCCCCTCGCAGACGTTGCCCCGGAAGTGAAGCCCCCGAGCGAGTCTGACCAGGAGTGTGAGCCCGCGACACCAGCGGCCGAGGGATGAACTTCAGTGGGATCAACTCCTGCCCTAGCCCACCCAGCATCTGATTCTTCATCGCTGTGTAAAGACAGCACTAACAACTACCTGGACGATAATTCCTCTGGTGTACCTTCTTTGCTGTTTAAAGACAGCATTAAACGATTAGTTCACCTCAGAATGAACATTTCCTGATAATTTACTCACCCCAATGCCATCCAAGATGTTAATGTCTTGGAAAATAAATTAAGTTTTTTCAGGATTTTTCTCAGGGGATTCAGGGGAACTAATCCTTTAAGAGTAATATGGACTGTGATGTGCTCATTTCTTTGATATGTGTGTACTGTGCCCTACTCCCCATCCTCCTGTCCAGCCTCCGGTCGACTCCATATACCACAGAGCTCAGCCAGTCCTCCAAGCTAGAAGCTTGCAGTCCTGCGCTGTCTCGGGAGATGCCCTGTCATGAGCAACGCCTGTGCTAGAGGATCCCTTCACTCCATCTTGGCCCGTCGGCTCCGTCCTGGCTCCTCCCACCTTCGGCTCCACCAGGGACCCTCGGCCCAGTGACTCCACCAGCTCCCCAGCTGGCTCTTGGTCAGTCGTCACTCTACCTACCTCTTTGATGCCCCGTTTACACAAAGGGAAGACGCAAATATTTCCCTGTGGTTTGGCCTCTCATTTACATGAAAACACCGTTTTTATCACAGAAAACTATTATTTCTAAACACTCCAGCCAGAGTGGAGATTTCTGATTTCTGGTCAACTGGGAGAAACAGGGTTTTAGGTTCTCAAACGTCACATTATGAACGCCCTATGAAAGGAACAGGAAGTCGCTCGTGTTATTCGTTGTTGTCGATTCTGAGGATTCTGATTGGCTTGCAAAACTTTATCCTTCTCCCTACACTGCCGCCCATAGGTTTGGCATAGTTATGATGACGCTCGACGGCGTATTTATGCAGGTTGATGTAAATTACAACTTTGTAGAAAATTCCATAAAGGCTTGTGTCTTAAAATGTCAGTCCTAAACATCAAACCTTAATCAGCAGCATCCCAGGATGAAATTAGGCAACTCGTGAAAGTGGCTTAGATGCGGCAGCCCTATTTATACCATCAGGACTCACCCAGTGCTTTGAAGAGAGCTTTACACCCAGAACTCAACTAATCCTTATTTGGCCTCGACCATCAGAGGATTAGCAATGCTATCTCTCTCTCTATCTCTTTTGCCCTCAATGGATCATTGATTGTTTCAGTGCAGTTGGCACTCAAGTCAATTTGTTTAATACCTTACTTTTTTAACCTAGGGTGACCAAACGTCCTCTTTTGGCCGGACATGTCCACTTTTTACGTACTGTCCGGGGCGCATTTACTTGTACCTGAACTTTGAAGGGGACTTAAATCTCTTTTTAGTTGTGAGAGGGTGTCTCAGTCTACATTACAGGCTCACTGGTGTGTTAAGAAGCCAAACAATTAGAATATAATAATACTAATTATTATTATTCCTCCTATGACTGTAATAGCCATATATTGTAAAACAAATTCACTGTAATCTAAATGAATATTTCATAAGCATATTATTTAATGGTACAGTTAGGGCTGGGTGATATGGCCAATAAATCATATCTCTGTATGTTTTGGTTGGATGGCGGGATTTTTTTAGGATTTTCAAAATTTTTGCACTTGGATTAAAAAATATATCTGTATTTATTTTTTATTTTACATCCTTTCCCAGTGCTGTCCTACAAACAAAGTTAATATTGAAAGCTATGAAAACAAATATAGTGAACGTGACCATGTAGGCTCTGGTATATTATGTGCAAACTTTGTAACATCGCAATCTAAAAACAAAAATAATGAATTTATTTTTAAATTCACTACACTAAAAAAATACATAAATACAATCAAAAGCACAGACCAATTTACTTACATTTGATTATCCCATTACAATAGTCGCTATACAGTTACTGCTGTCATAAAATACAAATAAAATACTTGTAGGTTTAAAATTCTACATATGGCACATTTATTGTCCAACAACAAATATTTTAGCAATATGTATATTTTGAGTATGTGTAAATTAAACAATCGTATACATTATTTTTATGTAGGCTAAGTTATAATTTGTAAATTAAACAAAAACAATTTATGTGCATTGTTAATTTTTGTAATGCAAGTTATAACTTGTTAAACTTGTAACAAAGAAACTATTCTGTACATTTATTTTTGTCATGTCAATTAATTGTACATTTGACACTAAATCAATTGTTCTATACATTTTGACTTACAGTAGCCAACTTTTTACAACTATTTACAAGATAAGTTACGTTTAAGATAAGAAAAACTAAATAAAAGTTTAAATTAACAGTATACATAAAACAGATTGGAATAAAACATTTTTCTTTAGACTTTCATAGATGTGAGCAGGAGAGCCTGGATGGGCTGCACAATAGAGATGCTGGTAAGGCTTCTGCCAGTGGTGTCACCAGAGACTCTACACATGAACTCCAGCATTGACTACATTGTTTGTGTACACAGAGTTTACTAAAAAAAAAGGTTTTGTACAACTCACTTTATCAGTTAGTGTTTCCGGTGGCTGGAATTTTCATATAAATTCTAAGTGTATAAGTTATCATGCTTTTCATTGGAATTACAAGTCCATGACATTTCCTCATATGGAGTCAGTTCATTACGTTGCATTCGGAGATCGACTACTTTTGACTGACAAAATTCCAGCCACCGGAAACACTAACTGATAAAGTGAATCGTACAAAACCTTTCTTTTTAAGGTTTTTTGGTCTGCTCTGAATATGTGTAATATGGCCACATAATATGCCCCGCAACATGTATGTACATGTTTGTATTTTTAAGAGAATAATGTTTATGCGTGGTTATTGAAAAAAATAAAAATGAAAGTTGCTGAAATAGACCACAAAACGCATACTAAATATGTGTTCCCATGACTTTTGACTAATGGATGTTGTCGCTTCGAGTTCTGGCTTCAAAATGATGTGAAAAACATCCTGCCTAATCGTTCACATAAAACAATACATTGATTTAAACTTTGTAAGACCATTTTTTTGTCAGAAGAGGTTATGCATGGGAGTGGTAATGGCCCATGAATATTAATGAGATTCAGACCCGGGGTGTGACAGACACTCCCCCAATGGCCCATCATGAGGCAAGCCTAAACAAAGAGATTCAAAGGTTTTGTTTTTCAATCTGTTTTATTGTAATTCCTCTATGTGGAGGAACTAAATGTTCAACTGAAGACACAAGTGAATATTACATGCCTGGCATTTCCAAGGTGTGTCCTGCCTTTTACCAAGCTGTCCTTTGCAAAGCACACAGATCTTGCGACCAACTGTGCGCGTCAGGAGCTAGCTCTGACGCGCTAGCTCCTGATTGGTTTGCTCCTGAGCTGCTTCGCCATAGGATGTGCAGTTGCTGCAGCACAGCCAATGGGCAAGCTAGACGCTCTGCTGGTGCTTGCTGTGCAGCTGCACTGCATTTTAAAATATAAGCGTCAATATTCTCAAGGAAAGGTTTGTTCCCCTTCCTCAAGCCACTTTCTTTTTGAGCGAATTAAGGGACCTTCTACTTTTTTTCTTATACATGTCATCTAAGTTATTCATTAACTCTACCATTTCTAATTTTTCATCAATGCAATGCATGCATTTTGGGTGCATCATACGATACTTATCCAAGGCTCCCAGAATGCATTGCACCATGAAGCATGTCACCATTGTTGAGATTCATATGCTGATTCTTGATGTCTGTGTGTGAGTAAAAATCATTTGATGTTCTGATATAAATATGCTGGAACTCTTGCTGTAGAATCACAATAAGAAAACAAAATGAATAACATATCACCTGTATGAAGCTCACACACAATATTAGTGAGATTAGCCACTACATGATGATTATTTCTATCATCAATCAGTTTACAGCATCTGATTGTATTTTCTCTTGCTGTTCCGTATTTCCAGGACTATAAGTCACACTTTTTTTCATAGTTTAGCTGGTCCTGCCACTTATAGTCAGGTGCGACTTATATATCAAAATTAATTTATACTGACTGAGATGAACCAAAAGAAAATATTACCGTCTACAGCCGCGAGATGGCGCTCTAGTTAGCGGAGTTGTTCAGAAGCGACACCGAGGAAGAATTAAATGGATTCAGTGTTGTGGAATGAGATTGCAGGAGCTTGGTGAACTTGCTTACCGGTAACTTGCTTGTTGGACTCACTGGCTAATGTTAGTTTAGCCTATTCAGCCTCCCAGGTATATGTTTTTTATACTATTGTGTAGCTGAATAACTGTTAATGTGTTACGCTAACACACCGGACACTATTCAGCTGTTGTTCTGTGTGCTGTTCTGTAGCTGAATAACTTGCCTTTCCAGATTAAATGTCTGTACTTGGTCTTGGATTTTGTGAAATAAACTGGATTTATAGTCCAGTGCGACTTATATATGTTTTTTCCTCTTTGTGACGCATTTTTTAACTGATGCGACTTATACTCCGGAAAATACAGTAATATCGGCGCCGATAATCGGTCGACCCCTATTATATCCAACTTAGTTTGAGGTACATTATGAGATGTTACAACTGTAATTCCTCACCATCCGCATTAACCCTCTGGGGTCTAAGGTGTTTTTGGGGTCCTTGAGATGTTCTGACATGCCCTGACATTTGTGCTTTTTTCAGTTGCTTATAAACATATTAATGGCAAAGGTGTAATTACACTCTATTTATCACGAACAGGGCTACCATAATATGTGAGCAACATGTATGTACATGTTTGTATTTTTGAGAGAATATTGTTTATGCATGTTGTTGAAAAAACTAAAACTTTCTGAAATAAGGCCACAAAACACATACTAAATATGTGTCCACAAGACTTTTGACCAATGGATGTTGTCGGCTAGAGTTTTTGCTTCAAAATGATCTGAAAATCATCCGGGCTAATCGTTCACATTAAACAATAGATTGATTTAAACTTTGTAAGACACGTTTTGTTTGGAAAGGCAATATGCGTGTGAGCGTGAAGGATCATGAATAATGGTGTGATTCACACCTGAGAAGACAATGAGCTGCATAATGACCCACATAATGAGCCTTTAATTCAGGTGTGTCACTGAGCCACAAGAACGAATGCAAGGACAAAATAAATAAATAAATATATATATACTCTACAAAATTGGTTCACAGTTGGAAACATTTTTCACTAATTGTGTATCCATGCAAATTGTATAATATCCAAGGTAAATATTTCTAGTAATTGTGTTTAATTAATTATTTCTCATACTGTATTTACTGAAAGTTTTGGAATATGTATCCTCTCCCCAAATTTGTCACTAATAAAACACAATAAAAATAATTTAATGAGAAGGCGTATATTGACCTATAAAGATTTTGTTTACATCTACCTTGTAAATATATTTTTTGCTATTTTATTTAAAAGGTTACAATTACAACAACAATTACAATTTTAACAATATTTTAAGTGTAATCTTTCTTTGTAAAAAGTATACATTTTATCATACATATTTCAAAGTTAAGGATTCATTAGTTTGAATATTGGAACAAACACTATACTAACATCTTAGTTGATAATGCAATATACCTACTTTATTTTTGACAAAACATCCCATATATGTAACATATGAGCAGAAACCGGCTAACAAAAGCTTATTTGATAAGCTTTCCAAAACTAATTATGAAATCTTGTCTAAACATTCATATTTCGTCTGTAACATATCGTGTTTATGATATATTAGCATGAATGTTAATTTGCAGTTTGTCGCTTATACAAAGACATTTTATTTCAACATATTTCAGTTGATTTTTACATAGCAATATAGTTTGGTAAAAGCTAAACTAGCTGATGTGTTCATGTAAAAATAACATGTTTACTAATGTAAGAGTGTGAATGAACAGCACAACTGTACAGCTGTAGTAAACGACAGCGTGCGTCTGTGCCGTTCATTCATTCACACAGACACGCGATTTATATTTAAACAGTCTTTTTGGGGTTTAGAACAAAGCACTTAAGAGTACAGACCTTACTATTCACAATTCTCAGATTTCAATCACATATGCACACAAAATCGAATTTGGACTGACAGTCTAAATGTAGCCTATGTCGGGATAAGAAATAGAAGGAAGAAATGTCAGGTCGTCAGTCTATGACAAAGAAGCTAGCTGGTACGGATCTATACCACCTATTCATTTTAGTTTGTAAAAATGTCGCACCCTTTCCTGCTTACCAAGTCCTTCTCTATATGATTTAGCAGCTTCCATGCATTTTTTCCGTGGTTTAGACATAAAAGATTAGTGTACCAACGTGTTGAGTAGTACATTAACAGTGCAATCCATGCTGTTGTTTACATAGCGAGTCCGCTAGTTGAAAAGTGTCACTATGCTTTCTCTCACTAATAGAAACAAGCAAAAATAGAAACACTTCCTCAAAAATGATTGGTCTTCCCACACCCAACTTGCCGGCTCTCACTGACGCTGCAACCATTTGTAGAGCCAGTGTTGTGCCCGTTCATACTTAAAAAGAACTAGCTCAAAGTTCAGTTCACACAGATGATAATGAACTAGTTCATGTTCATAGTTCTTTTTTTTTTTTTATGAACTAAGTTCACATATCTAAAAATGAACTAATTCACGTTCATTTAAAAAAAAAATTTTTAACAAAGATGTAGGCTATTATTAATAATAATGTTATTTCAACACAATATCTCGTTATTTCGAAATAATATGTGTGCGTGCATCTGTAAATCCGGTGACGCGTGTATTGATTTTTATTAATAAACAAGTGTTTTCTCTAAAAGTGTCGACTCGGCTGCAAAGATGAAGTTGACGATCGCCATCTCCGTGTGAACGCGCTTATAGAGAGAAATGCACATAAATAAGCCTAATAATGGATTATCAGAGAGTAGCCTTTTTCTTTTTTCGTTTTGAATTATTTAGTTTAAAGACATTTCAAGCTTTGTGTATTTGATGTATAGTCATGTCTGTGTGAGGCATACACTGAGTTTCGTTAAGTTAGGATGTGCTCTAGTTCACGTGCGCAAGTGAGCGCGCGGCCGCCTCCGTTATATTTGTTTCGTCGGCCTATTCATTAAATACAGGCAATTGGTTGATGAAAAATTTATTAAAATTAAGATACAATTCATACAAAACGAAATTCACTTTAAAGAAAGGCTTTCTATAACAACTTCAACGGCTTCATGCAGATTAGAATGTCCCCTTATTTATGTCGAAATAACGAGATATCGATACTAGGCTACTGTGTCCACCGTGGTCTCCTTTTTGATCAGCGGAAACGATTTTTGCTTGTTTGGGATCTGACTGTCCAGCGTATTTTAAAAAAGTTAAGCAAACTTTCCTGTCTTTTTGACATTTTTCCCCTGAGTGAAACGATTGAGGCTAACAGCAATCTCAACTCGTACAACAAGCGTGCAAGTCATGCGTCACAAACATTGAACACTACACAAACCTGACTTTTCAAATGAGCGTGAACGTGAACTGCGCGTGCTGCTCATTCCTGCCAGAGTGAGCGCCGCTCTCGTTCACGTTCATTGTATATAAAGTGATTCGTTCTGTTCAGCGTTCGGCGAAAATATGAACGAGTTCAGTGAACGTCGTTCATTGAACGCGTTCATGCACAACACTGTGTAGAGCAAACACCATTGTACAAAATCCCAGCCACCCTCTTAACTCATATTTCACCCTTCTTCCCTCAGGCCGCAGATACAGACAGCTAGGGAAAGTTTTGTAATCTCAGCTATAAGAGCGTTGAATTCACAGAATGCCTCATTTATCTACATGTTATGTTATGTTATGATATGTTATGATATATGTGTACATGGTATGTTATGCGTGTTGAATGTTGCTCCTGGTACAGTCTGTGAAAACAAAGTTCCTCTATCAAGGATAATAAAGAATGAATATGAATATGAAATATGGTTTATTATTAAAAAATAGCAGCTATTTGAAAATTTGCTGCAACTTATTTAGCGTACCTACTATGGGGGCATCCATTGGATAACAAGCCATCACCTGCCGTTAGAATTTCATTGACTCTTATTCATTTTGGCGTCACTTTGACAGCGAATAACTTTACATCTGAGGCGTTTAAAGACTCTATTTGTCCATTATTTATTTCTTAAGAATCACGACAATGTATAAAATGCTCCATTACCTTGTATCTTACGTTATGGCCCTGTAGAGAAATTACTAGGGATGTCCCGATCAGGTTTTTTTGCCCTCGAGTCAGAGTCATTTGATTTTGAGTATCTACCGATACCGAGTCCCGATCCGATACTTCTATAATACATAACAAAAAGAATAAAGAAGAGCGAAAAAACAGATCCAGGATGTTCATTATTTTAATTCACCTTATTTTAACATTCAACAACTGTGTTAACAAACACAGCACTTCTGTGAGGTAGCTTGAACAATCAAGTAATAAATAACATAAATTCTTCACTTTTGGTGATGTCAACAAAATGATGTCATGCGGCACGCGTTGCTGTTTCTGTGTGGAGTCAAAAGGGTCTAACTCTGTGCCACCGCATAACTATAGTGTTAAAAAATAATGAGAATATATATATATATACATATATATCCGAGTCCTGATCGGGAGGTAACGTCCGATTCCGATCGAGTCTGAAACCACGTGATCAGATCTGGACATCCCTAGAAATTACGTATAGACAGGAGGAGAAGCTCGCATTTTCATCCTGAAGATCCTTCCATTCGCCACCAGAGATCTCTCTCGCCCGAGTATTTAAATTTTTCTCGCCGAGACTAAATTTCCGAGTTGTGAGGTCCAGACAGTTAACGCTCATGTACCTTGGCGACAACAGCCTTATCTCAAAAAGCCCTTCTAACATATAACACTGCCTCTGATGCCTCTGTGGTTAAGCTTTGGATGTTTAAATATACTTTAAGTAGAGCAAGTTGTAACACTCCTAATGAAGAAGTTTTATTTTTCATTATGCTATTTATTTTTTACTTTTATGACACAAGATGCTTTTCAGTTTTATAGCTGATTGTGAACAAATACCTTTTGTTTTTTTTCAGCCCTGCAAATAAAAGCCCAGTTATGCATTTTGTTTTCTGCTTAGTGAATAATACACTAAAGGAGGTTGTACTGTAGCAACTGTGGCGATAGGTGGAACAAACTGCAATTAGCACTACTGTCTGTTCAAAATAAAACCAAAGAAACCTAGCCTTGTGAATGCATAGCTTTTACCAAAAACACTTTATTTTACTGTTCAATTCTCACTATTAAATAGTTGTTAATTAGCATGCATATTACTAGGATATTTGCTGTTTACTAGTATTAAACCGTTTTGAATGGATGAATGATGAGCGCGAGACGCCGAAATGGATGCCAATAAGATTCTGAATGGAAAGTTTACTTTTAAAAAGTTGCCAAATGGTTCAATTGACAAGACCAAAGTAATCTGTGTGTTGTGTCATTGTGAACTGAGCTATCATCGCAGCACGTCCAGTCTAAATACCACTTGATGGTCAAGCACACACACCGCTGATGCGTTTCTACGCCCACTCGTCAATATCAGTAACGTTACCTCGTCAGCATTTCTCTCACCCTTTTATTGATGGACAGTGTTACATCGTGTGAGAGATTATTTGCTCCAAGTGAGAATGTTAGTGTGAAATTGAACACAGTATATGCCAATGTTGTTTTCAATAAAAAAACATTTGCACAAAGCAAGCCGATCCACTTTTCCATGTTGATAAGAGCATTAAAATGAGAAAAAATAATGGGACAAAAAGAAATCAAGAGACATTTAGAATAGATAAAAATGTGCGATTAATCGCGAGTTAACTATGACATTAATGCGATTAATCACGATTAAATATTTTAATTGTTTGACAGCCCTAATATATATATATACTGTGACGAGCGTCCTTGGAGGAATCAGCGTCGCCCTGGCAACCAACACAAAACACCTGCACGTCCTCACTGCCGGCTGAACGGTCACAGCTGCTCCCAATCAGCCCACAGCCACATAAGCAGCACATACTTAGCAAACAGGCAGACTCTAGTCTCGAGCCGAATGGAAGCGCTGGTCTAACCTTTCTCTCTGTTCTCCACAGAAAGCAGCAAGTGACCGACAGCATACCGGTTTGGAACACGTTTTGGACACCCACTTTCGTTTGGACTGAAGAGCACTTAAAGCACCAGCCACCACGCACCGGCTTACCTTCTTTCACCAGTTTATTTGATTGTAATTAAATCCACCCTCCGGGGCCTTTTCACGAAGCCTGCCTTGTCAAGTGATTCTTCACCCCGTGACAGTGGTGGAGAATGCGGGCTTGTTCATGAAGAATCACCGACAAGTTCACCGCTCCAACCCCTATTTTTTTGCTTTTTTGTCTGTGCACAAAAGGTGGCGGAAAGCGGCGCGCTCGTCCCCACGATGGAGGAAGTATTACAACTCCTCGCTGAGGTGAGCATCCGCCAGCAACAAATCGTGGAACATCTCGCCACTTGCCAGGGCAGGACGGAGGAAGAACTCGCCGCCATCCGTGCCTCCGCCGCCCAGCGCATTCCGCTACCTGATCCTCGCGCCCAAGCAACCCGCCTGCTGCCGAAGATGACCGCTGATGACGACGTGGAAGCCTTCCTGCAGGTCTTTGAAACCACCGCTCAGTATGAGGCATGGCCCGAGGACGATTGGGCACGCGCGCTGGCACCCCTCCTCACCGGAGAAGCCCAACGGGCTTATTTCTCACTTCCCCGGGCGGACGCCGAAGACTATAACGAAGTCAAGCGGGAAATTTTGGCGAGGCTTGGCCTCTCATCCATCTGCGCCGCCCAGCAGTTTCAGGAATAAGATTTCAAGCCCCGCGTGCCAGCCCGTGCCCAAGCAGCCGAGCTCAGCCGCATTGCTCATCACTGGCTCTTGGAAGGGAACCCCACCGCAGCTCAGGTAGCGGAACGAGTGCTGGTCGATCGCCTCCTCCGTGCTCTACCCCGCGCACATCGACTAGCGGTTGGGATGAGGAACCCTACCAACACCCTGGAACTCGTGGAGGCGATCGAGCTGGCGGATGCCATCCATCACCGCGAGGCTGTGGACCGAGCGCCGCCGTTTCCCCGGAGGGTGGTCCAGGAGCGACGCCCGCTCGAAGGGACCCCACGACCAGTCGGCAGGCCGACGGTTCCCCCACCGCGAGATGAGCCCATGCCCAGCGCTGAACCACCGTCACCTCCGCGAGCGTGGCTGGCAGGTTGCATTGTCCACCAGCATGTACCATCGGGAGCCCCCGAAGCAGATGTGATGGTGGAGGGGAAACGTTTCCGGGCCCTGCTGGACTCAGGCAGTGCGGTCACCCTAATCCAGTCGAGGTTGTGCGCCCCCTGAAGCGGCCAGAAGAACGTCCTGCCGATTATCTGCGTGCACGGAGACACTCGCCAAGTACCGTCCTGTAGAATCACTATCTCGTCACCCCAAGGCACCTGGCCGGTGGAGGCTGGCCTGGTGAAGGACCTGCCGGTGGCCGTACTGCTTGGGAGAGATTGCCCCGGCTTCAACAGACTGCTCACCGCCGCTACTCAGCCTCCCAGCCCAGAGGGGAACCGTCAAAGACGGAGACGGCCTCGTGGACCCCGCCGCCGACCGGCCCTGCTCGCCTCCGACAGCGGGGAGAGATGGTGAGTCCCCCTCCCAGACTACTAATCTGTTCTATGATGTATACCAACAAGCTGCTGGAGGGGGCTCCTTCGCTAAGGAACAGCGGGAGGACGATCGGCTCAAGCACTGTTGGGCTCAGGTGCGAGTCGTCGATGGAAAAGACGTCCTCCCACGGCCCCATCCTCTCCCGCATTTTGTCGTTGAGAATGGCCTGCTGTACTGTGTCGCTCAGCGGAGGGGGGAGGAGAAGAAATTGCTGGTTGTACCCCGAGCCAAGACCGAAACCATCCTGGAGCTGGCGCATTCCCATCCCATGGCAGGTCACCTGGGGGCAGCCAACACCACTCAGCGCATCCGCGACCGCTTCCTCTGGCTGGGCCTGGAGGCCGAAGTGAAGCGGTTCTGCCAAGCCTGCCAGGTCACGTCGCCCAGGACCCCACCCCCCAGCCCGCTGCCTATCATCGAGGTGCCCTTCGAGCGGATTGGAAAGGACATAGTGGGGCCATTGCCAAAGTCTGCCCGCGGACACGAACACATCCTGGTAATCGTCAACTACGCCACCCGGTACCCAGAAGCAGTCCCCCTGCGTAAGGCCACCGCGAAGTCCATCGCCCAGGAGCTGTTTCTGCTGGCCAGCCAAGTCGGCCTCCCTCGGAGATCCTGACTGACCAGGGGATCCCGTTCATGTCCCGGCTGATGGCGGATCTCTGCAGGCTGCTACGGGTAAAGCAGTTGAGGACCACAGTCTACCACCCTCAGACGGACGGACTCGTGGAGAGATTCAACCAGACCCTCAAGCAGATGCTTAGACGTGTGACGGCGGAGGATAAGCGGGATTGGGACCTCATGATTCCCTACGTGCTCTTTGGGATCCGCGAAGTTCCCCAGGCCTCAACTGGCTTCACCCCCTTTGAGCTCCTGTTCGGCCGTCAACCACGTGGGCTCCTGGATGTCGCCAAGGAAGCTTGGGAGCAGCAGCCTGCCCCTCATCGCACTGTCATCGAACACGTTCGACAGATGAGAGAACGGATCGATTGAGTGATGCCATTGGTCCGGGAACACCTCAGCAAGGCCCAGCAAGCGCAGCAACGCCACTAAGACCGGGCAGCCCAGCCACGGGAATTAAAGCCCGGAGGCCGCGTCATGGTCCTGGTCCCCAGCTCCGCCTGCAAGTTCCTGGCTTCCTGGAAAGGGCCATATACGGTGGTGGAAAGGATTGGACCAGTCACGTACCGGCTGAGGCAACCTGGGCGACGGCAGACGGAGCAACTCTACCATATTAACCTCCTGAAGAAGTGGGTGGGGACGCGGGACCAGCTGGCTGCCTTGAGTCTCACCGATCCCGTGGTGGTTGACGTCAACCCTCATCTCTCGGCTGCCCAGAAGGTGGAGCTGCAGCACCTGGTCAGTTCCAGGATGTGTTCTCTTCCCAGCCCGGGCAGACCAGCGTGATCCAGCACGACATCAAGACACCCCCAGGAGTCATCGACAGGCAACGGCCCTACCGCATCCCGGAAGCTCGTCGGCAGGCTATTGAGGAAGAGATCCAACAAATGCTGAAGTTGGGGGTAATTGAACCATCCAGGAGTCCATGGTCCAGCCCAATTGTGATGATCCCAAAGCCGGATGGCACCTTCCGCTTTTGTAACGACTTTCGCCGCCAGAACGAAGTCTCCGAATTCGACGGGTACCCCATGCCTCGGGTCGACGAACTGCTGGACCGCCTCGGAAGGGCCCGGTACATCAGCACCCTAGACCTCACCAAAGGCTATTGGCAGGTACCACTATCTGAAGCTGCTAAGCCTTCTCGACTCCCAGTGGCCACTGGCAGTACCAGACCCTTCCCTTTGGCCTGCACGTTCCAGAGAATGATGAACATCCTCCTGCGGCCCCACCAGGCGTACGCCGCCGCCTACATAGATGATGTGGTGATCCACTCCGAGGCATGGGAGGAACATTTGGATCGTCTGCGGAGGGTGCTCTCGGAGCTCCGGCGGGCTGGACTCACCGCCAATCCCCGCAAATGCCACCTAGCCCTCTCCGAGGCCAAGTACCTGGGCTTCCAAGTCGGACGAGGCCTCATACGGCCGCAGGAAAAGAAAGTAGAGGCCATCCACTCCGCCCCGAGACCCCAGACGACAAGCCTTCTTGGGGTTGGCGGGTTATTACCGATGTTTTATCCCCAACTTCTCCTCTTTAGCCACCCCCCTGACAGACCTGACCAGGAAGGGGCAGCCGGAGAAAGTATGCTGGACCCCATCGGTCGAGGAAGCCTTTGCCCAGGTCAAAGCAGCACTTACGTCCTCACCCGTACTCCGCTCTCCAGACTTCAGCTGCCCCTTTCTGCTGCAGACGGATGCCTCCGACACAGGACTGGGAGCCGTCCTGTCCCAAATCCAGGGAGGTGAGGAGCATCCGATCATTTACATCAGCAGGAAGCTGTCCCCGGCCGAGAGGAAGTACGCCGCCGTGGAGAAGGAAACCCTGGCCATCAAGTGGGCAGTCCTGGAGCTCCGGTACTACCTCCTAGGGCGCAAGTTCACCCTGGTCACAGACCACGCGCCCCTAATATGGATGGCCCGCGCCAAGGACACCAACGCCAGGATGACTCGCTGGTTCCTAGCGCTCCAGGACTTCCACTTTGAGGTACGACATCGGGCCGGGGCCGTCAACGCGAATGCCGATGGCCTCTCACGGATCTGGACAGCTTATGCAGGTATGTCAGGGGTCATTCCCCACCCTCCCCTTACTTCACCCCTGCTGTCTCCATTTGTTCACAGGACCAGAACGACGCTTAGGGGGGGGGGGATGTGACGAGCTTCCTTGGAGGAATCAGCGTCGCCCTGGCAACCAACACAAAACACCTGCATGTCCTCACCGCCGGCTGATCGGTCACAGCTGCTCCCAATCAGCCCACAGCCACATAAGCAGCACATGCTTAGCAAACAGGCAGACTCTAGTCTCGAGCCGAATGGAAGTGCTGGTCTAACCTTTCTCTCTGTTCTCCCCAGAAAGCAGCGAGTGACCGACAGCATACCGGTTTGGAACACGTTTTGGACACCCACTTTCGTTTGGACTGAAGAGCACTTAAAGCACCAGCCACCACGCACCGGCTTACCTTCTTTCACCAGTTTATTTGATTGTAATTAAATCCACCCTCCGGGGCCTTTTCACGAAGCCTGCCTTGTCGAGTGATTCTTCACCCCGTGACAATACATACATACAGTGGGGAGAACAAGTATTTGATACACTGCCGATTTTGCAGTTTTTTTCACTTACAAAGCATGTAAGTCTGTAATGTTTATCATAGGTACTCTTCAACTGTGAGTGACGGAATCTAAAACAAAAATCCAGAAAATCACATTGTATGATTTTTAAGTAATTAATTTGCATTTTATTGCATGACATACGTATTTGATACATCAGAAAAGCAGAACTTAATATTTGGTACAGAAATCTTTGTTTGCAGTTACAGAGATCATAGTCTCCTGTAGTTCTAGACCAGGTTTGCACACACTGGGGATTCTGGCCCACTCCTCCATACACACCTTCTCCAGATCTTTCAAGTTTCGGGGCTGTCGCTGTGCAATACGAACTTCAGCTCCTCCAAAGATCTTCTATTGGGTTCAGGTCTGGAGACTGGCTAGGCCACTCCAGGACCTTGAGATGCTTTTTATGGAGCCACTCCATTCTTGAGGGACTCGCGGCCTTAAATTATGTCTCTGCTGCGGCTGCGCATACAACATATAACCCTTTCACACGTAAATTTTAAATAATCTGCACTGTTAGACCTTACCAGGTTTTTTTTTAAGTAAAATACTGTCAACACTGTTCCCAGTAATTTACTGTTAATTGTACAGTTATTTACTGTAATATACAGTTTGTTACTGTAAAAATGCACAAAATTAAAACTCGAGTTAAAACTAATTTCACTTTCAGAAACCGGCTGCCTTAAATTGACCAACTGTCATTTAAATGTATTAACTCAAATTTATAATGCATCAAATGCACAAGCAAAGTATTATTGTGAACTTTCATTAGAAACCACTAAAAAACTTAAGTACATAAAAATATTTCCACTGGACCAGCAACTACACAGTCACCGTCTGTTAAATAAAAGCAACATGCAGCATATCATCAAAGTTTCTAGATCTTCTCCTGGACTGAAGCACAGGCTCTACTCTTCAGCACAATGGTGACCCAAAAAACTACATTTTACAGTAAACTACTGGCAACAGTGTTGCCAGTATAACCCTGTTTTATAACTTACAGTTTATTACTGTTTAAATACTTTTCGTGGGTGTGTCTTTTTATCTTACACTATTAACCCTTTCAACCCCACAGGAAAATCCACACTACAAAGAGTAAAAAGTAACATTGATAAGATAATTAAGTGAATATGTAAGTGATTGTTGAGCATTAGTGATGAACACCTGCTGTTAACAAGCAGAATCACTGAAGGAAAGAGGAACACAAGAACAGAAAATAGAGAAACAAGAACTACAACTGACTTCCAGCCATTACATATTATTACACTTATTATTAACCAGTATGGCTTTATTTCTGTCATACATCTACAGAAGTTGTTTTTGAGATGTTTAATTTAAAATGTTTGGTTTGAAGTTACCATTATAGAGACCAGTGTTTGCTTTAGTTGGGTTGCTGATGCCAACACATGACTTTTATATAGCTGCTTGAGCTGTGTTTTTGCAAGTCACACTTGTGCACACACACACAGTTTGTGAATGATTGCAATTAAATTCACTATCATGACAAAAACATTATATAGCCTGTCCATTCACTAAGAAGTTAATTCCCATTCATTCAGAGTTTGTCAATAAAAGTGTTACGTTACCACCACTGTGAAATAACAGCAACAATGAATAATTTATTTCCAACACAAACATAACCAAAAATAATAGAGTTACACTGCAATATAGAAACACCACAAATTAGAACATGCATCTCAACAATGTTGGGAATACATATTTTTAATTATTATTCATGCAGCAGAGCATGCTGGCAGTTTTATACTATCCCGGTACCCAGCATGAATTGTGACATGAAACTTTTGATTGTCACCATTGTTGAGATTTATACGCTGATTGTTGATCCCTGAGTTTGCCTGAGTCAAGCAGCAGTTAATACAATTTTAATGCACCATATGATTTCAAAATTTTTCAGTTGACCTGATTAAAGAAATATTGCTGGATTTCATGTTGTAGATTACCAGATATATGGTATTAAACCCATAAATTCATAGCATACGTACAAAATTTAGCAAAAAATCATGAATGATTATGACATCATCACAAAACCAATAACTCCTGATCAACTTCCTCTTGACTTTTTCTTGCCGTAACAAATGTGCTTTATAAACTCAACGTTACAGCAGCCAAAGAGAGATGAATGAAAGAAGTTGTTAAGTCAAGGTACAAGAGACCAACTAAAGCAAATACTGATCTCCATCATGGTGACAACAAACTTTAGTATTAACTAAATCCCTGTTCATTCTCAACAATAACTTTTGTACATGTATGAAATAAATAATGTTAAACTGGTTTCACACTCAGTGTGGCTGGAAGTCAGTTGTAGTTCTTGTGTTTCTCTTTTTCCTGTTCTTGTTTCTCTGTCCTTCAGTGATTCTGCTTATCAGGTGTTCATCAGTGTCTCAATTCACTCACTTCTTTTCATTCACTCTGTCAAGTGGACTATATTAGTGAACTAATGTAGGGAATAGTGAATGAGGGTATAGGGTGTGATTGGATCACAGCCTCTGAGTGTCGACTTTGAGCGCTGTTAATTCACATATTTGTCTTTCTTCTGAAGTTAATTGTTACTATAAACTGAAATTATTACTACAATCGTTAGGTATGAGATATTGCGGTCTGGCGGAATCTAGATTGTGCAGTTTTAAAATCGGTTAAGATAGTGTGTCCCAGGACTGAGCTATCGCTAGATCAGCTCAGTCTGTGGTGATTGGTCTACTCTGCTCTGATTGGCCAGACAGCTCAGTCTGTGGTGATTGGTCTACTCTGCTCTGATTGGCCAGACAGCTCAGTCTGTTGTGATTGGTCTACTCTGCTCTGATTGGCCAGACAGTTCAGTCTGTTGTGATTGGTTTACGCATCGAAAACAAAAAACTCCCATTGCCATAACAACGTCAGCTCTGCGTGCATGATGCGTCCTACACCGTAAACGAAACATAGTAACAAACAATGACGATTTGACCATATCAATGCGAGCGCGAGTCCGATGATGAAACACTGGAAGAACTATTCATTCAACCCGAACCTCCATCGCAAGGACGACCCGAGCAGAACGTGTCAGTGATTCGCTACTCAGTTTGAGGTAATGTTACATTATGAGATGTTGCAATTCCTCAGCATCAGCATTAACAAGTGCATGTCCATCAACCGAATATTTGACTAAATTATTTACAGAGTATGTTTCTAATATATTGCGGTGAACACGTGGAAACTGTATCAATAAAAGCGGTTTGCGAATCCTGCGTTGAACTCGGAGATTTGAGAAGCAGTCGACAGTAAAATAAAGGTAACAGGAATAGTTTAGGATTATAATGCTGTGGTATCTGGTAAAGATGAACTTTGACCACAGATTCTTCACATGCTTGTCTGCTCGTCTTCACAAACTGACTTTACCGTCACATTGTAGAGCGCAGCGTCTCCTCGACATGATGCTGTCCAGTGTCCACAGGAATCAGCTGCAGTGTTTGAGGTTCAAGTTTCCCTGGTGTCTCCACGTGCGATAAGTGGGCGGGCTAATGTTACATCGAGAGTCACACAAGGAGGTATATGGGGCAGAGGTTGTGGGATACAGAGCAGGAGAGCCTTCCTGTTAAGTTTAATTGTATACATAGAGTACAAACATGAGTCTTGTAAGTGAAACAGGTACATTTATCTCAAAGGGAATTAATATGAATATTTAAAGGAATTTTGAAAATCACTTTTTTACAGTTTGGCTAAATTAATCGTTCAATTAAAGGGACTGTAACTAACTATGTGACGCATATTAATATCCAAAGTATAGTAAAAACACTATTTATTAACACAGTAACAAGATTAAAGACATTACCTTGTGAGCACATAACAAGACACTTCTCTTTAAATACCAAACGAGATTATTGAACTACTGAACGAGTTATTGAACAATTCTACATAAAAACTAATCTAACACAAACACACACTCATTCACACGATCTACAGAAAGAAAGAAAGTGAGAAAAGAATTACAATTTTAAGAGAGTGAAATAATGAAATCCCAAGTTTCTAGCAATGTATGCAATTTATAAGACTTTCTGAGGATTCATGTGGAAAACCTTACGTATATTTCATCCTTACAGAGTACAAAAAGCAGATTTTGCGTGACCACAAAAGTAAAAAAAATGATGAAAGTCCCACGTATGCCAAAATCTATGCAAAATTCCCTTTTAGAAATTCTAATCAGCGGAAGATTGTGCACACATGTGTCCCCTTCACCAAACTATATGGAGTTTACAATGCCTAATTTTTACTAATCATATCTTCATCTGCATACCATTTCCATATGCATATTTCCATCCATAGTCTACTGTTACAGTGTGCTGGCAGTTGGCACACAGAGAGCAAATGTTAGGGTATGAATCACAGGATCCAAATGCAAGTAAAATGGATTTATTAATGAAGAGAGTGAACAGCGAAACAGGAAGTCTGGTGAAGTCCGTGGTCGGTAAACAGAGCCTTGGCAGCGCTGTCCAGGAAACCAGAACACTGACACGAACCAGATAATCCACTGAAGCAGAGTCCGACCAGGGGTGCGTTTCCCGTACAACTATATAGCTCACTGCTTAACTACCATAGTACGATGCATCGTTGGAGAAATCAACTAGCTAGTCACGAGTGTTTCCCGAACCGAATGTCGTAAAGTATCGTTCAACCACGTTGGTTTATGACGTCTCGCACGTGGTGGACTAATAACTTTTTTTAATTAAACTGTTTGAGATCGAAATTAACGCCAGATTTCGTCATATAAGTTACATACATGGCATCTAAAGACCATTTCAAATTTTTCTCAGTTACTTTGCTTTATTACCAGACTCAATATTTGGCTCGTTCTTACATAGTTGAGCACGGTTCGCACATGCGCAGTCTTCAAAAACGGTGCTTTAAATCTCTTGACAAACTAAAAGACGTAAATTACATTTGTATGTATTCTAAATAAAAATTACGGGTTGTACTGAATGTCAGCTTGCTTATTTTGCTAAAGATAAGGATTTATTCAGTCTACATCTCATGTAAAACTAGAAACTATGCTTCTAACCACAGCTCGAAGCTGTCGTTGCAACCACACAAGTTTGCGATGCTGTTTGCAAACGTTCGTTGGAACGATGGTTTCGGGAAACACCAAATCGTTGAACTATGCTGATAACGGCGGAACTTGCGATCATAGTTGGCTAACGATGCTTTCGGGAAACACACCCCAGGCAGACAGAGAGATGCAGGAATCCGTGAGAACAGGAAACACGAACGAGACTGCAGACATAACACGAGACCCGAACAGGACCAGGGAAACAACGATCTGACACTGAACATGACAAACAAAGCACTACATATAGGATACACAAACGGAGTACACCTGCGACTGATCTGACGCGAATTGCTCATGGGCAATCAGATCAGAGCAGTGACACACAGAATTAGCGAGCGAACCTGCGAACCGTGACATTACCCCCAACCCCTAGGAGCGTCACCTGACGCTCCCAGAGGGACCTTCCTGGCGATTGTAAGGCATCGATAAGGGAATGATCCCAATATGTCTCGGGCAGGAACCCAACTCCTCTCCTCCGGACCGTAACCCTCCCAGTCCACCAAGTACTGGAATCCACGTCCCCTCCGCCTTGCGTCCAGAATACGGTTAACCGAATAAATTGGTTTCCCCATCTACGATTCGCGGCGGGTGGGGGAACCGGGACTGGCGATTTAATAGTATAACGAAAAAAGGGCTTGATCTTTGAAACATGGGAAAACGGGATGAATTCTCCGGTACGCCGGAGGAAATTTGAGGCGGACCGTCACCGGACTAAGGATCTTGGTGATGGTAAATGGGCCAATACATTTAGGAGCAAGTTTTCTACAAGCGGAGCGGAGAGGAATATCAGTAGATGAAAGCCACACTTTTTGACCAGCGACGTAGACGGGATGGCTTCGACCTGTAGCGATCGGCCTGGGGCCTTGGGTGCGCAAACCCACCTGGAGAAGAGTCTCCCTGGCCGTTCTGCAGATGTGTTTGCACCTCTGGACGAATTCGTGAGCGGAGGGGACCGCGACTTCGGATTCCAGGCTAGGAAAAATTGGTGGCTGGTACCCTAAACTACACTCAAAACGGGATACAGGCCCTATGGACGACACTGATAATGAGTTATGAGCGTACTCAACCCATGAGATGTGTTGGACTCCAAGAGGACGGATTCTGTGACGCTAAACATCGCAACCCCCGTTCTAAATCTTGGTTGGCCCTCTCCGTCTATCCGTTGCTCTGGGGATGGAACCCAGAGGAAAGACTGACATTCGCCCCAGCAACCGGCAAAAATAAACTGGGGACCCTCTGTCAGAGACCACGTCTGTCGGGAGGCCATGAATCCGAAAACGTGGTCTATGACAGCCAAAGCTGTCTCTCTGGCTGATGGTAATTTGGGCAGAGGGATGAAAGTTGCCTTCGAGAACCTGTCCACCATGGTTAAAACCACCGTGTTACCCTGTGAGGCAGGAGGCCTGTGACGAAATCTAGCGCAATGTGTGACCAGGGTCTCGAAGGGCACTGACAGTGGTTGAAGGAGCCCAGCTGGAGGACGAGTGGAGGTCTTACAGCTAGCACAGATGGAGCAGGCCAATACAAAACAACGAGTGTCGCGAGCCATGGTCTGCCACCAGAACCGTTGTTTTAATGAGAAAGATGGTACGATTAACTCCCGGATGACAAGCTAGCTTGGAACAATGACCCCACTGGATAACCTTGGACCGCAATCTCTCTGGCACAAACAATCGACCTGGTGGGCATCCGGGCGGAGGCACTACCCCATGTAAGGCAGTGTGTACCTTTGACTCGAACTCCCAGGTCAGCATTGCCACCACACGACTCTGTGGAACGATGGACTCGGGAGAAACCGGGCGTTCAGATTGGTCAAAAATGCGGGACAACGCATCAGGTTTGATGTTCTTGGAACCTGGACGGTAGGAAATGGAAAAATCTAATCGACCGAAAAAAAGTGCCCACCGAGCCTGCCTAGAGTTAGGTCTAGGAAAATATAAATAGTTTTGCATTGAGGTGTAATTACACTCTATTTATCACAAACAGGGCTACATAATATGTGAGCAACATGCATGTACATGTTTGTATTTTTCAGAGAATAATGTTTATGGCATGTTTATTCAAGAAACAAAAAATGTAAGTGTCTGAAATAACGCCACAAAAACACATAGTAAATATGTGTTCACAATACTTTTTGAGTAATGGATGTTGTCGCCTAGAGTTTTTCCTTCAAAATGATCTGAAAATCATCCTGCCTAATCATTCACATAAAACAATACATTGATTTACATTTTGTAAAACACTTTTTGTTTGGGAAGGCAATATGCGCAGGGGCGTGACTGATCCAACACAATCATTAATAGTAAGTGGTTCACACCTGAGAAGACAATGGCCCGCATAATGACCCCGCATAATGAGCCTTTCATTCAGGTGTGTCACACAAGAAAGAATGCGAGGACAAAATAAATACATATAATATTAATCAAATATAAATTAAAGTCAAAAGCACATTTTTAGTACATAGTCATACCTGGAAACCTGGATTTTTTTTTTTCCACTATTTTTTTATAAATGCAAATTGTATAATATCCAAGGTAAACATTTCTAGTAATTGTGCAGTTAATTCTCATACTGTATTTTCAGAAAGTTTTGGAATACATCCTCTGCCCAAATGTGTCACTAATAAAAAACAATTATAAATAATTTAATAATTAATGAGAAGCTTATATTGACCTATAAAGATTATTTTACATCTACCTTGTAAATATATTTTTGCTATTTTATTAAAAAGTGTTCACATGTAAAATCAACAACAATTACAATTTTAACAATATTTCAAGTGTAATCTTTCTTTTTTTTAAAGTATCATACATATTTCAAAGTTAAGGATTCATTAGTTTGATATAGCCTAACTTTACATTGGAACAAACACTATAACATCTATAGTTTATGAGTTTATTTTTGACAAAACATACTATATATTTAACATATGAGCAGAAACTGGCTAACAAAAGCTTATTTGATGTCTATTTTACAGTAAAAACGTAATAGTCTATCCAAAACTAGTCACAACTAAGTTAGTAGCAACATGCGCGCATATATGGCGTTCATTCATCACACACAGAAACGCGATTCATATTTAAACAGTCTTTTTGCGGTTTACAGACACTATTCCATATTGCGATTAGAACAAAGCATATAAGAATAAAAAACGTACTACTAATCCTCAACTGGATCCATTGCTCCTCGAAGTGAAACCAGCACTTCTGAGGTAAGTTTCCAGGATTATTCCTCACAACCTCGCAAGATGACACACAGTACATTCATCTGATTAAACTTGGTGTGTTTTATCGAGCTGATGTGGCCGGTTTGCATGTTTGCATGTATTGCCTCAGATCATTTGCGTTTGGAATAGCGAGCGCGCTCTCCGTGGGCGTGGTCACATTAAAAGATAACTAGCTATAATGAGCTGACATGAGAACTCACTCTTTTTATATTGATTACATAAACAGAGAATATTTGTTTTAGTTTTGAATTAGATAATTTAAAAGTACACACTTAAATGATTATAGAGATATATATCCAGTGTGGGGGAGTAGTTAACTACAAGTAGCGACGCTACTTAACTTAACTTACATTTTTCAGTAGCTTGGCAGTAACTCAGTTGCTTTTTAAACAGTGTAGCTTTTCCAGTAGCTAACTACTTTTTGCAGCAAGTAGCGGTGTAGCGCGAGCAAAAGCTACATTGCGTTTTGTCGAGCCTGCGCGAATCAGCGCGATGCCAGGATATTCTTCTTTTAGAGTTGTGACGTTCGCGAACGAACCGATCTTTTGAACGGCTCATAAACATGAACGATGGGAGCCGAGTCGCGGCTGGAGGGGAGCCGTTCTTTCTATCGTTCTTTTTTTCCTATGCGTGTTTCACACAGATGCACACAGCTCCTCCGCAAGACAGAACAGTTATAGGGGGAGGGGCGCACCCAGCGCAGGGGTGTTGTGTGATGATAGTTGTGTTCCATTTTATTTATTCTAATTTTATCTACAGTATATATTTAAAACTTAAATATTTTTTGTTTTCTATCAAAATGTTCTTGTGTGATAATGTTCTTGTGTGGAAGTGTTTGTAGTAAAAGCTGTTTTGCACAGAAATTCATTGCAGCCGCCTTTGTTTTTGATGTTTATTTGTGAGTAGGTATGAATAACATAGTCAACGTAGCACATACACACTTTGGTAAATCCAAAATAGTGATGTCACTGTCTAAGCAGAGGGATGTTGTGCGACCCTATATGGCCACACATGACAAAATGAGGTAATAATCAATATTTCAGAATAATTCAAACTCAGATATTGTGTGTGTGATATCTGAGTTTTAATTATTTGACTACAAATCTCACCTCATCATTCCTCCCAGTGATTATTTCCAGGCTAAACTGAGATGTCCCCAAGCTGGCTTCTTAAAACTGACTACTGGTAACTTAAATATTTAAAAAGAGCCAAAAACAGATCGCCAAGATCCGGATCCCCTCAAAGAGCCATTTTTTGCCATTACCGCCACCTATTGTTTAATCACGCATCTTGCCGCTAACGGTTTCACTGACGTACAGAAGTGGGTTGACACACCCATATTATCCATGATGGAGCAAGACGTGGCGGCAGATTTGAAGGATGGAGAAACAACTAATGTTAATTACCCATAGCCTTATTTGTCCAAGTTCATATTTGTCTGCAATTTTGCACTTTTGACAAACAGTCTGATATATTTGGAGTGTAGTGTGTAATAAAACAATATTTTTTGAAATCATAATTATTGCATTGTTTTAAACACTAAATATTTTACTTAAAAACATTCCTCAGACACATTCAGTTATTTATAATATACGTTGTTCAAAAAAAATCAAAAGTAGTTTCAATGTAGCTAGCTACTTTTTGATAGTAACTTGTAGTGTAGCTAACTACTTTTCCAAAAGGGTAGCTTGACTGTAGTTTAACTACTTTAACTTACGAGTAGCTTGTAGCTTGTCAAACTACAGTTTCAGAGTAGCTTCCCCAACACTGTATATATCTCATGTCTGAGTGAATAGTATTCGCTGAGTTTTTGTTTAAGTTTAGAGACGTGCTTCAGAAAAAAGTTCACGGAGACGGAGAGGCAGAAAGCACTCCCTGCTTATTTTCTTAATTTTACAAAAGCACAATGTTTTATTTCGATTGTAAGTGGACACATGACCAAATAGGGTCCCACTTTATATTAAGTGGCTTTAAGTACAATGTACTTATTGTGTTCATGTTCTATTGTAAAATACTTTTTCTGCTATTGAGGTATAATACAGGTAAGGTTAGGGACAGGTGTGCTGGTATGGGTAGGTTTAACGGTGGTTTGAGGTATAAGGGAAGGGTCTACAGTGTAATTACAAATGTAATTACATAAATTAATTACCGCTGTAATTACAAGGAGGAATTTTTTTAATATAAGTACAATATAAAAACATATATGTACACAATAAGTCCATTGTATCAAATTATTAATTTCAATGTTAGTACATAGTAGTTAAAGATTTAACAGCTTATTTTTTCATATTTCTTAAGGTCTGTATGACCAAAAATGACTGTATTTTATGTCTATTTTGCTGCTATGTAAAAAAATCTCGTTTGTGGTCCCCAGAGGGTTAAGCGTGCAGGGCAACCACCCAGTAGAGCATTACAATAATCTAGCCTTGAGGTCATGAACGCATGAACTAATTGTTCTGCATTTGTCAATGAGAGCATATGGCGTAATTTAATTATATTTTTAAGATGGAAAAAATGTGGTTTTACAGATTCTAGACACATGACTTTCAAATGAAAGATTGGTATCAAAGAGCACACCCAGGTTCCTAACCGACGACGAATACTTAACAGAGCAGCCATCAAGTGTTAGACAGTACTCTAGGTTATTACGTGTGGAAGTTTTTTGTTCAATACTTAGAATCTCTGTTTTTTCTGAATTTAGTAGTAGGAAATTACTAGTCATCCAATTTTTTATATCAGCTATGCATTCCGTTAATTTTGTGAATTGGTAGGTTTCGTTAGGTTTTGAAGAAATATACAGCTGAGTATCGTCGGCATAACAGTGAAAGCTAATTCCATGTTTCCTAATGATATCTCCCAATGGTAGCATGTACAGAGTGAACAGCAGCGGTCCTAGTACTGAGCCTTGTGGTACGCCCATACTGAACTTGTGATCAATAAGACATCTCTTCATTTACTGCTACAAACTGATAACGGTCAGATAAGTATGATTTAAACCATGCTCGTGCAATTCCACTAATGCCAACATAATGTTCGAATAGTCATGCCCTATTACTTCCATATAACGTACTACAGAATACACAGTATCTGTAGCAGTAGTGTGGCATTCAATTGAATCCGTAGAATGTACTTGCATGTATTATCTTCCAAGAATCGTGCATGTAGATTTTTGGGGGGTTTTAGTGAACTAATTCAATTGTCCATAATAGCTGTGATAAAAAATAAAATAGAACACACTTTTGACACAGATTCCTTTCAGTAATATCATGAAGATACATCAGATTCGGCTGGTCATACATTAGAGTGCAAGATAGAAGCAAAAAAAAAAAAATCAGCTCTTAGTTCTCTCTCACTATGATAAAGATTAAACACACACACGTGTAACTATTCCATCCTCGCATCTCAGCTCATCCGAGATCCCGCTCTCTCCTCCTCCTCACCTTCACCTCCTCTGGTCTTCCGGAGAGTTCTGCTGCGTCATAGAGATTTCAGAGGCCAGAAACATGATCAGGCCAAAGAAGTGCTGCACACAGGAAAAATGATTCACAGCAAAGAGATGTAGCCGGACCACTAAACATTTGAATTCATAAAACACGTCTTTGCTTTAATGCGCTATTTGTTTAATTGTATTTCTCTGTATTTCATGTTCACTTGATTACAGTGACTATTTACTTTCATTCATTTTGGGTGGGAGTGTTTATTCAAAACTTATGTTCAGTTGATTTTAAAATAATATCACACAGAAGCTTTGAGCTAAATGTAATAAACACAAACAAATTAAATAAAATATCTTTGTCTTTTGCCAAAAATGAACCAAAGGTAATCTTGCACTTATGTTTGGCAACTGTGTGTATCAAAAGCCTCCTGAACTTCTTAAAATAGCAGATTCAGTGCATCCCACTCAAACCTGTCCTGCTTCAGAAAGAAATACATCCACAGAAGAAAGAAAACTACAGTCGTCAATCCATTTCATGGATCCATGAAAATATATATTTTTTTTGTTTATTTTTTTTTGTTCATTAAACTTGCACATGGCTTGGAAATAAACATGAAACTAAAATCACAAACAGCAGTGAAAGAGAGAGAAAAGCCAGTCAACAGACAATGGTAACATGAGGGCTAAACATACACAGGGACTACTGAGCAAACGAGAAACACCTGAACACAATGAACCAATGAGAAAACAGACCTGAGTAAAACAACCAATCAGAACATGACACATGGACAAGGGCTGCGATCACATGCGATCACCATGATGGATCAAGCAGATCGGATCATTAGCCAATCAGGACACCGTGCATTTACATTTGTTCATATTAAGTAGCCTCTGTATCTGAATAACCGATCGGATTTCTGTTTCTGCATAATATTTAAATTAGGTCTGTAGCACGACACCAATAAGAGTTAAGATTATACACTCACTCACTTTACTTTCCTGTGCAATCTCCAGTCTTAGATCAAATTACGTTTTTTGAATGGAGGAATATTTCCAGAGTTGATCATACAAAAATATATGGTTAAGTCACATCATCGATCATCAGGGTTTAAGGTTATAGCGTGCAATGCTATATGGGAGATTAATAAACATGCTGAAACAATAAAAACATTTAAAACATAAAAAAATAAAAAGTGTATTCCTATTATTCCTCTGGCAAAGCAGCGCACGCTCTTCATTAAGATCTCATGATCACAGCTGTGATTGTACAGGCGATCGCCTCTTCAGATAATGTTGCACAATTAAAATGAAAAATGACACACAGTATTGTGGAAGTCTAAATAAACTGTTTTAAATATTGACGTTTATTGTAAGGTACAAATAAATTGAATTTATTGTCTAAACTGCGTTCTGGCCATTATTTTCTGACAGCACGTGGGGAGACTGGGGGATTTATATGACGTCCACCTGTGAATGCAGACACACACACACACACACACACACACACACACAAACGGCTGATTGCATTTACATTACATTACACCCGATCACACTGCGTCCTCGACTCCCTCTGGACCAGGACACGCTGATCGATCACATTCCCATCAGAATCGCGTTTACACTCGTCTTTTCAATGTGTGTGTGTGTGTGGACAACATCCAGATACAGGTCGCATGTTAATGCCAAGTGTAAACGCAGCCACGGTGTCATGATTCCTGTCTTGTGTTCCCCTTGTCTTGTGTGGACTTATGTTATTTCCTGTTCTGTGCCATGTTTTGTAGTCCTTTGTAGTTTTTCTTGTTGATTAGTTCATGATTGTTCCCAGGTGTGTCTTGTTCACCAATCTCCCCTTGAGTGTATATAGAATAGAATAGAATAGAATAGAATGAGGCATTTATATAGAGGTTTCATATGTACTACTGTACACCCAAAGCGCTTTACAATCATGTCAGGGTCTCTCCTCAACACCACCAGTGTGAGCTCCACTGGGATGATGCGACGGCAGCCACAGTACAACGGCACCAGTGCGCTCACCGCACACCAGTTCTAGTGGAGAGAGGAGAGCGTGATAGAGCCAGTTCAGTGGATGGGGATTATTAGGAGGCCACGATTGGTAAGGGCCAATGGGTGGAGTGTGGCCAGGACACCGGGGTTACACCCTTACTCTTTACCAGAAGTGCCTGCTTAGCTTAGCTTAGCGTATATATACCTATATAAGTGTTTCTCATGTTCTGTAACGTGCTGAGGAAAGCAGGCGAAGGCTAGGATCTATGTTGTGATGGCGATTTCAAAACACTGCTTCATGAAGCTTTGAAGCCTTTACGAATATTTTGTTCCGAATCAATGGTTCAGAGCGTGTCACGTGACTTCAGTAAACAAGGCTTCATTACGTCATAACTGCTTCGAAACACTTCGACATTTCAATGGTTCACCGCTGGGGGCGATGATCTCTGTCGCTGCCGCTATCTACTGTGTCTGAGTGATCTGTGCGAGCTGTCAGCTGTAAAGTTGTTGATTCCTGTTTGTTCTTGGTGATTGCTGCAGATGTAATATCATGATGTTAGTCACTGACCTTCAAAACTATGTACATCATTGAATATACGTCTGTGGTCCATCCATCTACCCCCAATACACAGTTAATCTGATGACCTGTCTCCTCATTATTTGTGCTCTGACCGGCACCCAGAAGGATTTACTCATCCATTACCTAATCAGAACCTAACAGCCCAAAAGCCTCTCCAACAGTGGGTTTTACCTGATCTCTGATCAGTTTTATACATTTGTAGACGTTTTAATCAGACATTAGTATAAATAAAATTAATAATGGTAGTTAGAGTATTATTGGCCTGTGTAGCTGAGCCACTCATAGAACAAACTAAACAAACCCTGACAATTGATAAGATAACATATATACACTTGATTATCTTATAAGATGATTAGATAAGAGGCATGATTTGAGAGGCGGCGGGCTGGTGTGGGTTTGCTCATAGCCCCCCGACTCAGCCGCCATGTGTTGGAGTTTACCCCGGTGAACGAGAGGGTCGTTTCCCTGCGCCTTGGGGATAGGTCTCTCAATATGAGAAATACATGTCTCTGTATTTCTCATATTGTGTGTGCTAAATATTGACACTTGTTTTATTTTAGAGTACCCGGCCTTCTTGGAGTCTCTGGGAGGGGTGCTGGAAAGTGCTCCGACTGGGGACTCCGTCGTTCTACTGGGGGACTTCAACGCCCACGTGGGCAACGACAGTGTTAACTGGAGGGGCGTGATTGGGATGAACGGCCCCCCTGATCTGAACCCGAGCGGTGTTCAGTTATTGGACTTCTGTGCTAGTCACAGTTTTGGTGTCTTGGACACTCGGGTAAAGAGAGGGGCGGAGCTGTCAACTGATCACCACCTGGTGGTGAGTTGGATCCGATGGCGGAAGAGGAAGCTGGACAGACTCGGCAGACCCAAGCGTACTGTAAGGGTCTGCTGGGAACGTTTGGCCGAGTCTCCTGTCAGAGAGATCTTCAACTCCCACCTCCGGCGGAGCTTCGACCGGATCCCGAGGGAGGCTGGAGATATTGAGTCCGAGTGGACCATGTTCTCCACCTCCATTGTCGAAGCGGCCGCTCGGAGCTGTGGCCGTAAGGTCTCCGGTGCCTGTCGTACTGGAGAGGAGAATACGGCCGATAGTAGAACCTCGGATTCAGGAGGAACAGTGCGGTTTTCGTCCGGGCCGTGGAACACTGGACCAGCTCTATACCCTCTACAGGGTGCTGGAGGGTTCATGGGAGTTTGCCCAACCAATCCACATGTGCTTTGTGGATTTGGAGAAGGCATTCGACTGTGTCCCTCGTGGCGGCCTGTGGAGGGTGCCCCGGGAGTATGGGGTCCGGGGTCCTTTGCTAAGGGCTGTCCGGTCCCTGTACGATCGAAGCAGGAGCTTGGTTCGCATTGCCGGCAGTAAGTCAGACTTCTTCCCGGTGCATGTTGGACTCCGGCAGGGCTGCCCTTTGTCGCCGGTTCTGTTCATAATTTTTATGGACAGAATTTCTAGGCGCAGCCAGGGGCCGGAGGGTGTCTGGTTTGGGAACAACACGATTTCGTCTCTGCTCTTTGCAGATGATGTTGTCGTGTTGGCCCCATCAGACCAGAACCTTCAGCATGCACTGGGACGGTTTGCAGCCGAGTGTGAAGCGGCTGGGATGAGAATCAGCACCTCCAAATCCGAGGCCATGGTCCTCAGTCGGAAAAAGGTGGCTTGCCTACTTCAGGTTGGTGGAGAGTTCCTGCCTCAAGTGGAGGAGTTCAAGTATCTTGGGGTCTTGTTCACGAGTGAGGGAAGGATGGAACGGGAGATTGACAGACGAATCGGTGCAGCTTCAGCAGTAATGCGGTCGATGTACCGGTCTGTCGTGGTGAAGAAAGAGCTGAGCCGCAAGGCGAAGCTCTCGATTTACCGGTCAATCTACGTTCCTACTCTCACCTATGGTCATGAGCTTTGGGTCATGACCGAAAGGACAAGATCCCGGATACAGGCGGCCGAAATGAGCTTTCTCCGCAGGGTGGCTGGGCGATCCCTTAGAGATAGGGTGAGGAGCTCGGTCACTCGGGAGGAGCTGAGAGTAGAGCCGCTGCTCCTCCACATCGAGAGGGGTCAGCTGAGGTGGCTCGGGCATCTGTTCCGGATGCCACCTGGACGCCTTCCCTGGAAGGTGTTCCAGGCACGTCCCACTGGGAGGAGACCCCGGGGAAGACCTAGGACACGCTGGAGAGACTATGTCTCTCGGCTGGCCTGGGAACGCCTCGGTGTCCCCCCGGAAGAGCTAGAGAAAGTGGCTAGGGAAAGGGAAGTCTGGGCATCTCTGCTTAGACTGCTGCCCCCGCGACCCGGCCCCGGATAAGTGGAAGAAGATGGATGGATGGATGGATGGATGATTAGATAATTCCAATTGAAAGATTTTGTTTGGCCCAGGTTTTGGTTGCATTTACACTGTTCTGACCACATCTGACCACCGTGGAGACAGATGTCAGATTGTTTCAAAGCCTCGACACAATACGGCACATTTGCTTCAACTGTTGTTTCACGAAGCCTCGATCTGAACACCCCTAGATCTAAGTGCAGGATTTTTAATAAACTAACATATAAACAGATCAAACAGAACTCAAGAAACGATGGCACTAAACCACGAGGATCACAGAAACAAAGGCATCCATTACATGTACAACAACTGTCAAAGTAACAAGTGAAACACAAGGGCTATAAATACACAGGGGCAAACCAGCTTAACTAGGAAATGAGGAAACAAGATACACCTGGGGAGACGAATCAACATGAAAAACTACATAGGACTACAAAACTTGGCACAAGACAGGAAATTACTACTGTACACACACGACAGGAATCATGACACAAGGGAAGCACACGCAAGATCACATGAGGAGCAAGAGAATCACATGACAAACAGGAAACATGCAAAATAAAAGATACCAAACCTATAGCCAAACATGACAATATCTGATCATTATATATTCTATCAGACATGAACCCTGGGCTTTGGGTGGGCTGGCCCTCCCTTCATACCCGGCGGCTCCATCATTGGTTTTTCTTCATATACAAGACAATCCTGGGCAAGACACTTCTCTACCTGTCATCTTATTTTCATGCTACTCATAACACCTATCACACAAGATCAAGTAATCTTATTAAATGTAGTACCCGTCCTATTTCTACTACCGTTGGACGTAATGCCTTCCGCTTTGCAGCAGTATATGACTGGAACATACTACAAAATACTCGGAAACTTACGTCTCTGATCCCAATCTCCACCTTTAAGCAGAACCTCCAAAACAACATAGTTGACTCTTGTTCCTGCTGATAATACTGAACCATATTTATACACACATACTCTTTCTTTCTTTCTTTCTTTCTTTCTTTTCTCTCTCTCTGCTGTCTACTTTTTTTTTTTTTTTTTTTTTTTTTATTGCCTGTTCTATGTGTTATATGAATGACTATGTACAGCATGTTTCTATTTATTCCTGTAGCCTCTTGGCCAGGTCATGTTTGTCAATGAGAAGATGTTCTCAAACAGTTTACCTGAATAAATAAAGGATAAAAAAAAAAAAACAGTATTTTTAACTAGTATTTTTTTTACTTCAACTCAATAATAATAATAACAATAATTCATTATATTTATATAGCGCTTTTTCTGAGACCTCAAAGCGCTTGACATAGAAGGGGAATCTCCTCAACCATCACCAGTGTGCAGCTCCACCTGATGATGCGACGGCAGCCATATTGCGCCAGAACGCCCACCACACACCAGCTTACTGGTGGAGAGGTGACCGTGATGAAGCCAATCAGTATATGGGGATGATGAGGAGGCCATGGTGGACAGAGGCCACTGGGCATATTTTTAATGACCACAGAGAGTCAGGACCTCGGTTTAACGCCTCATCCGAAGGACGGTGCTCTTTGTCAGTATAATGTCCCCGTCTCTACACTGGGGTGTTAGGACCCACACAGACCACAGGTTGAGCGCCCCCTGCTGGCCTCACTGACAACTCCCATCCAGGTACTAACCAGCTCAGCCCTGCTCAGCTTCAGTGGGACACTGGTCTTGGGCTACAGGGGGATATGGCTAGGTTGTCAAGTATGCAGTGCTTTAATGTGTCTTTCTGTACAGACTTCAAACATTTGCATATGATTCTGGGGTTTCTGAGCCTCCTTGGCTAACTTTTCAGGGAGAAGGTGGGGGTTTGGAGCAGCACATGTCTCTGTATTTCTCATATTGTGTGTGCTAAATATTGACACTTGTTTTATTTAAGGGTTAGGACAATGGAGAGAGACCTTAAGGATGAACCCTGGTTTCTACTACCTTTTTTTACTACTACTTTTTTGTAACATCTACCATTTTACAAATGAATGTAATACATGTAATCAGAAGAAACACAGCAGATCTGTTTCAGTGATTTGCAATTCAATCTTGTCCCATCTGTGTCTATTTAAAGAGTGTGCCAGTATTCTCCTTCAGATACACGGCTTCAAAGAGAACGCTGACGCTGCGTGTGTGTGGTGTGTGTGTGTGTGTGTGTGTGTGGAGAAAGAGAGATGTAGTGTACAGTTTTGGTTTGACTCAGAGGTTTCTATGACACATGGACTCTCAGAGATAGAGGTTTTGTGTAGGATGAGTCTTCTATAATATTTTCTCTCTTACTGCTGTCTCTTTCTTTTTCTGCCCTGCCCTTTTGACATGACATATTTGTTTCTATCTTCAATCTCTTCTACTCTTTCTCTCTCCACAGATTAATATCTCAGTTTCTCCCACTCATGTGCTATCACTGTGAAAACTTCAGTGTGAATGTACAGTTGATTTAGCTACTAGCTGTTCTTAAGAATTACTCATTAATTCCCACAGAGGTAAAATGGCAACTGTATGCTATGATATTACTATAAACAAGGACATGAAATGACAATATTAAAGTAATGTTGTAGAATCACAATAATTAGCTGTGACTGCATTACAATAGGCTACTGTATTATTTTACCTATATTTACAAATCATTGCAGATCTGTCTGGCTCTTTTTGATTTCAACTAAAAGGTCTTATGTACTGTTGTACTTTATATTTAAGGGCCACCGGAGGAGTTTTTAGATAAATAGTCAAAATAGACTTGACCCTCCCCTCGCCAGCAATACATTTGTCTATGACCCTCCAAAAAGATTGTGAAAAAAGGCATGACCCTCCCTGATAATTTATTGATTACTTCTGTACTGGTTTGCGCTAAAATACACACAATTATCTCTCTCTGACACACACACACACACACTTTTTAACAATCTTAAAATGAAAATGTTATAATATAAGCCACTGCTTGCCTGTTCGTCTATATATTAAAACTGGTATCCCATATTCGGGATTCATTATGCAGTCCAGGAACTAGGCAGCCGTGCAAAGGGCAAAAGACTGTAACTTTGTTTTTGGTCGAAAATTAGTTATTGATATTTTGGGGACATTCAAGACCTCCTTTATCATGTGGATAAGTATCTTGAGTCAACTCCTTTGCTTTTTCGTGAAAATAATGGGTTGTCTTAACAGTAACTTCCAAAAGCCCACGAGAAACCAAGGCAGAACACCGTAACTCCAGTTACCGCTCTTTGGCTTTGTTTTGGAACGCTCAAATTCAGACCGACACACTCGGCCTCTCTCGCGCACTATCGCTCACACGCAGACACACTCGGCCTCTCTCGCGCACTATCGCTCGCGCAGACACACTCGGGCCCTCTCTCGCACACTATCGCTCACACGCAGACACACTCGGCCTCTCTCGCGCACTATCGCTCGCGCAGACACACTCGGCCTCTCTCGCGCACTATCGCTCACACGCAGACACACTCGGCCTCTCTCGCGCACTATCGCTCGCGCAGACACACTCGGCCTCTCTCGTGCACTATCGCTCACACGCAGACACACTCGGCCTCTCTCGCGCACTATCGCTCGCACAGACACACTCGGCCCCTCTCGTGCACTATCGCTCGCACAGACACAGTCGGCCTCTCTCGTGCACTATCGCTCGCACAGACACACTCGGCCTCTCTCGCGCACTATCGCTCACACGCAGACACACTCGGCCTCTCTCACGCACTATCGCTCACACGCAGACACACTCGGCCTCTCTCGCGCACTATCGCTCGCGCAGACACACTCGGCCTCTCTCACGCACTATCGCTCACACGCAGACACAGTCGGCCTCTCTCGTGCACTATCGCTCGCACAGACACACTCGGCCTCTCTCACGCACTATCGCTCGCGCAGACACACTCGGCCTCTCTCACGCACTATCGCTCACACGCAGACACACTCGGCCTCTCTCGTGCACTATCGCTCACACGCAGACACACTCGGCCTCTCTCGTGCACTATCGCTCGCACAGACACACTCGGCCTCTCTCGCGCACTATCGCTCGCACAGACACACTCGGCCTCTCTCGTGCACTATCGCTCACACGCAGACACTCTCGGTCTCTCTCACTCGGCCTCTCTCGCGCACTATCGCTCGCGCAGACAAACTCGGTCTCTCTCGCGCACTATCGCTCGCGCAGACACACTCGGCCTCTCTCGTGCACTATCGCTCGCGCAGACACACTCGGCCTCTCTCGCGCACTATCGCTCGCGCAGATACACTCGGCCTCTCTTGCGCACTATCGCTCGCGCAGACACACTCGGTCTCTCTCGCGCACTATCGCTCATAGTGGTGTCAACAATAATCGATTCGGCGATGCATCGCAATGCGGGATATGCACGATTCAGCATCGATGCGGCAAAGTGCCATAATCGATTATGTCACTGTTTATTTTCTGGCCTTGAGTTGGACAATAAAGTTACTTTCGTGGGCATAACAACAACAACAATCAAGACGGCTGATGCGGAGGGAGATGACCGCGATAGACGGGTAATTAAAAACGCACCTAAAGCTTGGAAAAGCGGACATCTGGGCACATTTCGGATTCTACGAAGTTAATGGGAAGTTTCCCATTAACGTTATAGACAAGACGAGGCTGAACCACTGATCTATATGATGAATGTTATTATATAGATCAGTGGGCTGAACACAGGAGCGCAGCTTCGCGGCTGAGACACGAATAGACTAACATAAAGCTTTTACTCTTAAACACAAAAGGCACGTCCATTTGAATAAAAAAATAATATTTATTAAACAAACCAGATCAAGAGCAAAAACGAAATAAAGTGCATAACTGAAAAATAAAGCATAGGCTCAAAACTAATACAAACAGTGGGCACTGCGCATTAGGCTCCAATATTTTTTTCCCGTCTTCTAAAAAAAAAATGCTGCCACACTGCCGATGTCTTTGTTGACATGGTAGAGGAGGACTGACTATGAATTAAACGGTCTCTCAATTAAATAAATAATATTCAGCAAACCTTCTAGTAGCCTACTTTCTTCAATCTGTCTCTCTTCTCCGGTGGGTTGAGCTAATCCAAAAGAAGTGAAAACAAGAGGGGTGTTCTGAAGACAGACTATACCTGTGAAACAGAGGTGCTCTGAAAACACCCCCATTAGCAATTAGTGCTTTCCACCTGATGAAACGAACGTGCAAAACTGATGAAATGAACGCGGCAAAACTGATGAAATGAACGCGGCAAAACTGATGAAATGAACACGGCAAAACTGATGAAATGAACACGGCAAAACTGATGAAATGAACACGGCAAAACTGATGAAATGAACACGGCAAAACTGATGAAATGAACGCGCAAAACGAATGAAATGAACGCGGCAAAAAATCGACCAATCAGAATTTTGGTCAAGCCAGAACGTATCGACCAACAATCGACTAATCGACTGGGAGATTACAGCCCTAGAAAGCAGTGATTTGTGTTTTCTTTTTCAGGTTTGAAAATGCCATATACAATACCCTGTACCATTCAATTTTATTTTGTTTAATGACATTTATGTCAAAGATACAGGAGAGTGATAATACACACATAGCAGCCAATAAAATCTGTTGTTCAATATATGACTGCTTGTATTGCCTCATGACTGATGAAAAATTTGCCTTGTTGTGTGTAGTAGAATTTTGATGCATCGCAATGCATCGTAGAATCGAATTGAATCGAATCGTTACCTGGTGAATCGTAATCGAATCGAATTGTGAGGGCAGTGCCAATGCACACCCCTAATCGCTCACACGCAGACACACTCGGCCTCTCTCGCGCACTATCGCTCACGCAGACACACTCGGCCCCTCTCGCGCACTATCGCTTGCGCAGACACACTCGGCCTCTCTCGCGCACTATCGCTCACGCAGACACACTCGGCCCCTCTCGCGCACTATCGCTCACACGCAGACACACTCGGCCCCTGTCGCGCACTATCACTCGCACAGACACACTCGGCCTCTCTCGCACACTATCGCTCACGCAGACACACTCGGCCCCTCTCGCGCACTATCGCTCACGCAGACACACTCGGCCCCTCTCGCGCACTATCGCTCGCGCAGACACACTCGGCCTCTCTCGCGCACTATCGCTTGCGCAGACACACTCGGCCTCTCTCGCGCACTATCGCTCACGCAGACACACTCGGCCCCTCTCGCGCACTATCGCTCGCGCAGACACACTCGGCCTCTCTCGCGCACTATCGCTTGCGCAGACACACTCGTCCTCTCTCGCGCACTATCGCTCGCGCAGACACACTCGGCCTCTCTCGCGCACTATCGCTCACGCAGACACACTCAGCCTCTCTCGCGCACTATCGCTCACGCAGACACACTCGGTCTCTCTCGACCACTATCGCTCGCGCAGACACACTCGGTCTCTCTCGACCACTATCGCTTGCGCAGACACACTCGGCCTCTCTCGCGCATTATCGCTTGCGCAGACACACTCGGACTCTCTCGCGCACTATCGCTTGCGTGGACACACTCGGACTCTCTCGCGCACTATCGCTTGCGTGGACACACTCGGCCTCTCTCGCGCACTATCGCTCACGCAGACACACTCAGCCTCTCTCGCGCACTATCGCTCACGCAGACACACTCGGTCTCTCTCGACCACTATCGCTCGCGCAGACACACTCGGACTCTCTCGCGCACTATCGCTTGCGTGGACACACTCGGACTCTCTCGCGCACTATCGCTCGCGCGCAGACACACTCGGACTCTCTCGCGCACTATCGCTCGCGCGCAGACACACTCGGACTCTCTCGCGCACTATCGCTTGCGTGGAGTATTAACTAATGCAAAGTACTGATTCGTGGAAGCAAGACACAGTACCGACACTTTACAAGGGGTGACCCCAGTGTTGTGCATTATTCCTGGTACCACCTCTTGCATTTCAGCCCACATTAATAACTTTTAACAATTTACACAGTTCAACATTCGTTATTTCCAGCTCTTAATTAAGGCACTCTTCTATAAACGTTGTTGCCTTTAGCCATGCCTCTCGTATTGAGCTCTTTTGGACTGCATATTTGTTACAAACTGCCCCGAGACACGAAGGTTGAGGATCCAAATGCAGTGTTTTAATAAAAGGGTATCCACAATTGTAGTAGAAGACAGGCAAAAGGTCAGAGCGCAGTAAATCAGTCCAATCAACAGACAAATCCAGAGGCTGAGACAGGAACGGGAAAACAAGGACACAGGCAGATATCAAAGACCAGGAACCAGGGAAATCAATGGAAAAACGCTCAGAAATGCAGTATTACACAAGACTTTGCAGGGAATTAATTGTTTGTCCAGGTTCTTGTTTTGAGTTCCGAGTTCCATGCCTCATCTTGCTGTTGTTTTGTGTTTATCTTTTTTTGTAATTAAAGTTGCATTTGGGTTCTCAACCAACTCGCCTCCAGTGGACTTATATGTTACAATATTTGACTCAGCTCATGTTCTTTTCATTAAATCTTTCAAACGTAATGGTGACCTGAACACTGTAATTACTTTTTATATTTGCATCTGCCCACCACACAGCATTTTCTTCTGTGCGGGTACGACATTAGACGAGGTAGCTGAGATTAGACTTGTGTAGCTGAGATTAGAAGTGTGTAGCTGAGATTAGAAGTGTGTAGCTGAGATTAAAAGTGTGTAGCTGAGATTAGAAGTGTGTAGCTGAGATTAGAAGTGTGTAGCTGAGATTAGACGTGTGTAGCTGAGATTAGAAGTGTGTAGCTGAGATGGAGAAGTGTGTAGCTGAGATTAGAAGTGTGTCGCTGAGATTAGAAGTGTGTAGCTGAGATTAGACGTGTGTAGCTGAGATTAGAAGTGTGTAGCTGAGATGGAGAAGTGTGTAGCTGAGATTAGAAGTGTGTCGCTGAGATTAGAAGTGTGTAGCTGAGATTAGACGTGTGTAGCTGAGATTAGAAGTGTGTAGCTGAGATTAGAAGTGTGTCGCTGAGATTAGAAGTGTGTAGCTGAGATTAGACGTGTGTAGCTGAGATTAGAAGTGTGTAGCTGAGATTAGAAGTGTGTAGCTGAGATTAGAAGTGTGTAGCTGAGATTAGACGTGTGTAGCTGAGATTAGACGTGTGTAGCTGAGATTAGAAGTGTGTAGCTGAGATGGAGAAGTGTGTCGCTGAGATTAGAAGTGTGTAGCTGAGATTAGACGTGTGTAGCTGAGATTAGAAGTGTGTAGCTGAGATTAGAAGTGTGTAGCTGAGATTAGAAGTGTGTAGCTGAGATTAGACGTGTGTAGCTGAGATTAGACGTGTGTAGCTGAGATTAGAAGTGTGTCGCTGAGATTAGAAGTGTGTAGCTGAGATTAGAAGTGTGTAGCTGAGATGGAGCAGTGTGTAGCTGAGATTAGAAGTGTGTAGCTGAGATGGAGCAGTGTGTAGCTGAGATTAGAAGTGTGTAGCTGAGATTAGAAGTGTGTAGCTGAGATTAGAAGTGTGTAGCTGAGATTAGAAGTGTGTAGCTGAGATGGAGCAGTGTGTAGCTGAGATTAGAAGTGTGTAGCTGAGATTAGAAGTGTGTAGCTGAGATTAGAAGTGTGTAGCTGAGATTAGAAGTGTGTAGCTGAGATTAGAAGTGTGTAGCTGAGATGGAGCAGTGTGTAGCTGAGATTAGAAGTGTGTAGCTGAGATGGAGCAGTGTGTAGCTGAGATTAGAAGTGTGTAGCTGAGATTAGAAGTGTGTAGCTGAGATTAGAAGTGTGTAGCTGAGATGGAGCAGTGTGTAGCTGAGATGGAGAAGTGTGTAGCTGAGATTAGAAGTGTGTAGCTGAGATTAGAAGTGTGTAGCTGAGATTAGAAGTGTGTAGCTGAGATTAGAAGTGTGTAGCTGAGATGGAGCAGTGTGTAGCTGAGATTAGAAGTGTGTAGCTGAGATGGAGCAGTGTGTAGCTGAGATTAGAAGTGTGTAGCTGAGATGGAGCAGTGTGTAGCTGAGATTAGAAGTGTGTAGCTGAGATGGAGCAGTGTGTAGCTGAGATTAGAAGTGTGTAGCTGAGATGGAGAAGTGTGTAGCTGAGATGGAGAAGTGTGTAGCTGAGATTAGAAGTGTGTAGCTGAGATGGAGCAGTGTGTAGCTGAGATTAGAAGTGTGTAGCTGAGATGGAGCAGTGTGTAGCTGAGATTAGAAGTGTGTAGCTGAGATGGAGCAGTGTGTAGCTGAGATTAGAAGTGTGTAGCTGAGATTAGAAGTGTGTAGCTGAGATGGAGAAGTGTTTAGCTGAGATGGAGCAGTGTGTAGCTGAGATGGAACAGTGTGTAGCTGAGATGGAACAGTGTGTAGCTGAGATTAGAAGTGTGTAGCTGAGATGGAGAAGTGTGTAGCTGAGATGGAGAAGTGTGTAGCTGAGATGGAGAAGTGTGTAGCTGAGACGGAGAAGTGTGTTGCTGAGATTAGAAGTGTGTAGCTGAGATGGAGCAGTGTGTAGCTGAGATTAGAAGTGTGTAGCTGAGATGGAGAAGTGTGTAGCTGAGATTAGAAGTGTGTAGCTGAGACGGAGAAGTGTGTAGCTGAGATTAGAAGTGTGTAGCTGAGATGGAGCAGTGTGTAGCTGAGATTAGAAGTGTGTAGCTGAGATGGAGAAGTGTGTAGCTGAGACGGAGAAGTGTGTAGCTGAGATTAGAAGTGTGTAGCTGAGATGGAGCAGTGTGTAGCTGAGATTAGATGTGTGTAGCTGAGATGGAGAAGTGTGTAGCTGAGATGGAGAAGTGTGTTGCTGAGATTAGAAGTGTGTAGCTGAGATGGAGCAGTGTGTAGCTGAGATTAGAAGTGTGTAGCTGAGACGGAGAAGTGTGTAGCTGAGATTAGAAGTGTGTAGCTGAGATGGAGTAGTGTGTAGCTGAGATTAGAAGTGTGTAGCTGAGATGGAGCAGTGTGTAGCTGAGATTAGAAGTGTGTAGCTGAGATGGAGAAGTGTGTAGCTGAGACGGAGAAGTGTGTAGCTGAGATTAGAAGTGTGTAGCTGAGATGGAGCAGTGTGTAGCTGAGATTAGATGTGTGTAGCTGAGATGGAGCAGTGTGTAGCTGAGATGGAGAAGTGTTTAGCTGAGATGGAGCAGTGTGTAGCTGAGATGGAACAGTGTGTAGCTGAGATTAGAAGTGTGTAGCTGAGATGGAGAAGTGTGTAGCTGAGATGGAGCAGTGTGTAGCTGAGATTAGAAGTGTGTAGCTGAGATGGAGAAGTGTGTAGCTGAGATTAGAAGTGTGTAGCTGAGATTAGAAGTGTGTAGCTGAGATTAGAAGTGTGTAGCTGAGATTAGAAGTGTGTAGCTGAGATAGAAGTGTGTAGCTGAGATGGAGAAGTGTGTAGCTGAGATGGAGCAGTGTGTAGCTGAGATTAGAAGTGTGTAGCTGAGATTAGAAGTGTGTAGCTGAGATAGAAGTGTGTAGCTGAGATTAGAAGTGTGTAGCTGAGATTAGAAGTGTGTAGCTGAGATTAGAAGTGTGTAGCTGAGATTAGAAGTGTGTAGCTGAGATGGAGAAGTGTGTAGCTGAGATTAGACGTGTGTAGCTGAGATTAGAAGTGTGTAGCTGAGATTAGAAGTGTGTAGCTGAGATGGAGAAGTGTGTAGCTGAGATGGAGCAGTGTGTAGCTGAGATGGAGAAGTGTGTAGCTGAGATTAGAAGTGTGTAGCTGAGATGGAGAAGTGTGTAGCTGAGATTAGAAGTGTGTAGCTGAGATGGAGAAGTGTGTAGCTGAGATGGAGCAGTGTGTAGCTGAGATGGAGAAGTGTGTAGCTGAGATTAGAAGTGTGTAGCTGAGATGGAGAAGTGTGTAGCTGAGATGGAGCAGTGTGTGTCAGTCAGATGAGCTTTCTGTATGCTTTGGTGGTCAAAACAGAGGTTATGTGGTCTTCAAGCGTCGGCTTGCCTATGGGGCGTTTGGGTTGTCTTCGTTACTCTTATTCTACAAGTGTCGGGGCTTCTTCATTGGCATTGGTTAAAGGTGCTTGCTTGGAAGACATTGGCTTGAGGCTGGTCCTCTCCAAATACTTTTGTCAGATTTGTATGACGTTTTGATTCTGGCATCATAGGTTCTGTCTGTGGGATGGAAGTAATTCATATGTATACAGTGTATATATTTTTTGTTTGTTTATTCAATGTTTGCTTGCCACACAGGTTTAGTAATTTGGCAGCAACAGTTCATATGCCGTAGTGTTAAATTGTTCTCACAGCATTGAATTGCTACTTAAAGGAACACTCCGACTTTTTGGGACTTTAGCCTATTCACCTTATCCCCCAGAGTTAGATAAGTCCACACATACCTTTTTCAGTGAGAAGCGCCGTGGTGAGGAGCAGAGAGTTCGTTCAGAGCGCGTCTCGGGTGCTTCGGTTATCACTTCGCCCAAGTAGCAGTGCTTCGCCTTCAGAGAATATAGTTCCCAGTATTTATACAGTTAAAATATGTCTGTCTCATGTGACTTTGTTTTTTGTACACTCTGTGACTATACAAATCACAACATGTAAATAGGAAAATGTTTGCGTTATTTTTGTCACTTATTTGGATTAGTATGCTAGCTGCAACCATTTACATCCAGTCTTTGTGCTAAGCTAGGCTAGCGGTGGGTGCGTCAAACAGACTTATAGCACGCACGGAGATGAAAAAGGTATGTGTGGACTTATCTAACTCTGGGGGATAAGGAGAATAGGCTAAAGTCCCAAAAAGTCGGAGTGTTCCTTTAAGGGAACGTTCCCTGTGTATTTCTATAGCGCTTCAGACCATGTGAACACTGATGTTTCAATCACACACATCTCTCATTAACACTCAGGGAACTAGGACTACATAATAACCTAGACATTTCTCAGCTTCCACAATCCAATTCAATCCAGGATTTTAATTCAGCAGGTTTTCAGTGTGAGGCTACCCAGTATAACGCCACACAAACAGACAACTAACTAACTAATGCAACCAAAGGTCTCTCACTGTTTGACAGAAATTCATATTAACATGCAAGAAATAGTAGTGTAGGTTCTCAGGCAAGGACGAGACAGTTTTAATAACAACGGGTGTTTATTAGAGGCTTCCACAGCCGACGTATGAGAGAACCGCACCAGCTCTCTAACTGCCCAACATCGAGTCAATCGAATCACATCACATGAATAAAGTACAACATTAACATTAAACGCATCCTTATTTGTAACAGAGCAGCATTTCCAACACGTTACAGTTTCTGTGGCACAGCTGGAGTTTCCTGGTTATTTCTCACACTTGGTTATTAAACTTCAGTTATGTAGTATGGAGGCAATGCAACCAGATGTGTTCAGAACACACATATAAAGAGATTAACAGTAAATATAGCCTATTCAAATTGTCAGCTAAAAGGAACCAATCACCACAACGGTGACTTTATGAAACAGCTAGTGATGTCACAGTATAATGTAATTTGTTTATGGTCAGAAAGTCTTCTAAAATCCTGGTAATGGACTGCATGTATATAGTGCTTTCACAGACCCAATGGCCCAAAGCGCTTTACATGTTGCCTCACGTTCACTCACACACACACCGCCGGCGGTGTCAGTCATGCACGGCTCATCCAGCTGGTCGGGAGCCGCTGGGGTTAGTCTTGCTCATGGACACCTCGACACTCGGTCAGGTGAACCGGGGATAGAACCGCCAACCTTCCGGTGTGTAGACAACCTTCATGACCACTGAGCCACTGCCGGCCCGGTCTACAGTGTCATGATGTGCTTGAAACCAGAGCATATATCACTATCTATCTACATTCTTATCACGTATGTAAATGCATATGCTCAGAGCTGAGAGTGTGTGTTTGAGAGCGATAGGATGAGTAGGAGTGTGTAATTACCCGTCTGTTACTGCATGTGTGTGTGTTTATCCCTTTCACAGTGAGTAAGGCGAGTGGGGCGACAGCAACTGGTCTGCCTGTGTGTTGTTGCACAGCAGACATGCCTCACACTGCACGATATTACTCATTTCCTCAGCCTTGTGTACATGCACGCACACACACACACACACACACACACACATGCACAAACTCTCACACTTTTTCACAGTCAGCCTTGCAGCCCTTTCGACATGGTTGTGACACCACAATTTGCCTGAAGATTTGTACACACCGTCGCCTTAGTGGTGTGTGTGTGTGTGTGTGTGTGAGAGAGATGCAGGTGTGATGGACTGCAGGAGTAAGTGGCGTCACACGGATATCTGCTCCGCACACCCCATCAAGGTCAGTCGCATCAGGTCAGCATTGTTTTCATTTGATCTCGATATAAGTCATTAACACCATGTGTGTGTGTGCTCGTGACATGCGTAGAAGTTGCTTTTCTCTAATTTGTGGTTTTCATTCTGGTTTTTAGTTTTTTTGCTTTTTATTTAAAGTTCATAGTTTACTTTGGAATTATTTAGTATTCATTGCTTTTTAGGATCCCCTGTTTTTTAAACCCCTTTTTACGTTGTGTTAGTAAGTCATGGGAGATCACGGTTCTCTACTAATGACACTAGAACAGCAGAACACGAGTTTACATAAAAGCAGTGAGACTTAAAGCAGTGAAAAGAATGTACTGTGACACTTCAAAAATAAACAGTGTTACGCCTCAGAGTTATTTGTGACAGTGAAGTGTAATAAATGAAATCCTGTCTGATAAATGGCAAAGATGCTGTGCTGTGCTGTCTGTACGGATAGTGTATTACGCTGGTAATGCATTAAATACTAGACTGCTCCTCTTAAAGACTGTGTGTCCGTTGTCAGTGCTTGTCCTGTTTTCTACTCTTTGATTTTTTTGAAAGCTTTCTTAAAAACGTTCTAATTGTATAAATGTGCAGAGCATTGAACACAAGCCTCATGTTAGAGAGAAGAATCTAACACGAGCAGGTCTGTAAAAACGAGTCGCAGGGATAAAAGGTGTCACATGTGTTTGTACTGAATGTTTAGGGTAATAATCATGGCGTGTTACATCTGTCAACATTTATGTCATATTTTTATTTTATTTTTCAACACTCCACCTAGAGATAATAAAGAACAAGCAGAAATTTCAGTTCACAGAGTGTATGTTGTGATCTATGTCTAGCTCTTCTATTTTCAGTTCTGTTTTGAATAAAAAAATTACCACAGAAATGCTTCTCAACTTTTATTATTATTATTTATTTATTTTTATATTTAAATGTCTGCGGGAGTAACATGATTTCTCTACTTCATCATGAAAATGTGTTCATATGTGCAGCGTTCAGAGATATAACAAACATTATGTGCGGTTAAATTACTTTACACACTACAGTATATGACCGATGATGCACAAAGCAATGTGTGAACATTATAAAAAACATAAAGCATTTGTAAGCACTTGACAGCTCAACACTGTCTTATGAGAAATGTACTTATACTCAGCTCTCTATTTATTATTCAAGTAAATATCTTCTCCACAGATTGCACTAGAACTTGAGATAAAAAAAAAGATAAAAAAGGGACTTGTGACAATGATTAGAAATGGTCTCCATCCAATGTGAAAGCTTAAACTGCACAAACTTTTCTGAAACTCGCTTTAGCAGCTTGCTCATGTGTGATGAGTTTGAACAGTTTGACGGCCTACATTTTCCGACAGAATCCCTATATAATCCTGTTAGCCGTCTTTGGTCACTGTAGATGTATGGACTCAGTTTCCATGGAAACAGCAGCAGGGTATCGGGTTCAGTGTGTGCAGACAGTGTGGTAGACAGAGGCGTTGAGAAACAGGCCAGATGTGCTGGCAGCGCAGCGGAATATAAGGCTGTGTTTACACGGAAACGGTCTGAAGAGAAAACGCAAAAGTGGCGTTGCGTTATCACCTTTTATTCTGCGTTTAGATGAGCGTTATGGGGGGGAACGCGACGGTGGAGCGGTTTTAAGATTTCCACTCTGGAGGGGGGTTTCACTTTTTGGCATTTTTAAGCCCCAAAAACGTCGTCGCCGTGTAAACGAAAGGCACATCCGATAAAATATTTTTACGTTTTCACCCGCGAGCGTTCTGTGTAAACAGGGCCTGAGTGTCTAAGGAGTGTTGGATAGACATTAGAGACTCTGCCCCACAGGAAGGTGTGAATGAAACCTTGTTTTGTGTGTGTGTGTGTGTGTGTGTGTGTTTTAATGAGCAGAGGCAACCTATTTAAGAACTGGCATGTAGTCTTTTGCCATATCTGTATGTGTGTGGGTGAGAAAATGTTTCTTGAGTGTTTGTGCATCAGTATATGTTTTGTTTGTTTGTTGGTACCACTACAGCAATATTGTGATAATCATATGGACGTTTTATTTAGGTCTCAGTTGTCCAATTTATTGCTCCCACTAAAAAGCCCACAAAACCGAAGTTCTACATAATAGAAGATAATCATACACTGTATAAATGCCCTAGCCTGGTCCTAACAGACTCTCCTACATTTCATTTGTACAGAGAGTCTGGCCTCTCTCCATTGACGAGCGTTAACTTCCTTGAAGGCGGTCCTCTGTTGAAGTTTAAAACTATTGGATCTACCCAGAGCCACTCTGGATCTGCCATAACCAATCGCTAACGTTTGGTCGTGAGTCTCGTGACGTATGTCAACTCAAACTAGCGTCATCGTTCTCAGCCAATCCCTGTTCACTGATTGGACCGGTAAAAAATTGACCGGAGAAAACCCAAGAATATACCGCAAGCCCAGACGTAGTACTGAAGGAAATTTTTAATTAAGGGGAAGTACGTAGGAGGGCGGAGCCAGACCATAAAGGCCCCAGCGTATGGACAACACTTTAAAATGTATCTTAAATTTGATGAACTAAATCTGTGGTTAATCTGCTAGGATATATATTTTATACTTACAACAAACTGTATTTAGGGCCTGCATTGGTGTGTTTGTTGTGTGCATATACTGTTGAGGGCCAAGCAAGAGGTCAGTAACGTTTTTTATCTTGCACTTTCTCCTCTCAGGTGAGTGGGAGCTCTGAACGTGGCCGTGAGTGACACGTTGTGTGCGTGATGCTGATCAGCAGAAGAAGATTTCTCTCTCCTAGCCCCTTGTTTTCCCCAGCCCATGTAACCTAGTGCGGCCCAGAAGGCCCGGGGGATTGTCCCATGAATCCAAGCCCAGACCGCAGCAAGGAGTGTCTCCCCCCAAAAAAGCGGGAGTCCCGGCAGGGCTCATCAGATCAACCAGCTCCAGAGGATGACTTCAAACCCCCTGCCCCTTTCCGAAGCCGGCGGCAGCATCACTCCACCGAGGGTCACAGAGAGAGTGGGGATCTTCTACCACCCACTCCCCCCATGCTGCCCCCGTATTCTCTGTCCTTGCCTTGGCAGGTGTCCTACAGCCCCGCCATGCATCACTCGTACTTGCCGGTCCAGGTGGGAGAGCGGCGAGGCCCATCTTCGGCATCCTGGAGAGAAACCTTGTGTGGACGGGGTATGGATGGAGGACTGGAGCACACCATTCCCCAGCACTCTCGCTGGCTGAGCAGTGACATCCCCCCTATTAGTGTGCAACCGCTCATCTCTGTGCCCACGTTCAAGAGTGTCTACACAGCCGAGTCCAGGGAAATGTGGTCCTACGGCCCCAGTCGGCGAGACTACTGCTCATCTCTCTTCTCCCCCAATCTCTTTCCACAGCCTACGGCTTATACCCAGGACGCCCCCCCTGACAGCAGACTCAGGTACCAAGGCAGACGGCCCAATGGTGTTGATAGCCCAGACAGCAGGCCTAGCAGAAGAGTGCCCTCTTGCGATGACTGTGGGAACGACAATGTGAGCAGGTTGGATGGTCCCCATGCCAATGGCAGGAGCAGACAGGATAATACGACAAGACAGACCCTCGGTAGAGGCCTTCTGCCGCGAGAGAACACAAGTGCACATTCCTCAAGGGACAGGGACCGCCGGGGAACGCCCAAAGCTCCAGTGCCCCCCTCGCCAGACACAAAGGCAGGAAAGGCCATCACTTCTCAGGACCACTTTGGTGTTAGTGCCTCTCAGGCTGGAGCTCAGATCTACTATGCTCTGGGGTCCCTTTGCCCTTCTGCTCACCAGAACCCTCAAGCATATCCACAACTTAGTCCTTCTGTGTCCTGTTCCCCGAGGAATTCCCAGTACTCCCTGCAAAGCCAGCAGAACAGCCATGGGTTTGAGACAGAATGGGATCCCTCTGCGGGGTCGTACCGGCCTCCCGTCGCTGTGCTCACCGGCCCTGACCCGCCTCCTTCTGCCGTCCTACCTCATTTTGCCAAAGGTTCCCTGATCGAGCTGGCCGGTGGCCATCTGAAGAGGGTGGAGGAGCTGAAGACGGAGGACTTCTTACGCAGTGCTGACACCTTGCCTGAGTTTCACCTGAGCTCCTGCACTATTCTGTTCATCTCGCCAGGACCCACGTACGGCTTCAACCACTTGCAGGTCTTACTCACAGACCGCAACACTCAGGTGAGTCTATATGCAGAAATCAAACTATGATGCCAAGTCAAGTGATGTTATGCTGTAAGAGCGCAACATGATAATAAGGAAGGGAATTTTGCGTTGATGGGTGAAAAACATGACACCAAGATCTTTAACATTTTTTGTGCATGTTGAACTAGCAACACACATTCCTATACTTGATGTCTTCCAGGCAACGGAAAAGGTTACTTAGAATCCTAATGAAGTCCCTTGAAAGTTATTGAATGTGTGGATGTAATTTCCACTGAAATACGGGTTCAGAGCAGGACATATCGAGCCACAGCCTCTGCATCTTTAATAATGTAGGGACCTCTGATTATACAGAGCATTTGATTGGACAGAAAATGTGATGAGAATCTGGGTGGTATTGCAGAAAAAAAGGTTAGCTTACGTCACATATACCCTGAACTCTCGGGTGATTAACCCAAACTGTGTTTACTCACGGTATGCAGTCGTTCAGGGGTGCGTTTCCCGTACAACTATATAGCTCACTGCTTAACTACCATAGTACGATGCATCGTTGGAGAAATCAACTAGCTCGTCACGACTGTTTCCCGAAACCGAATGTCGTAAAGTATCGTTCAACCACGTTGGTTTATGACGTCTCGCACGTGGTGGACTAATAACTTTTTTTAATTAAACTGTTTGAGATCGAATTAACGCTAGATTTCGTCATATAAGTTACATACATGGCATCTAAAGACCATTTAAAATTTTTCTCAGTTACTTTGCTTTATTACCAGACTCAATATTTGGCTCGTTCTTACATAGTTGAGCACGTTCGCACATGCGCAGTCTTCAAAAACGGTGCTTTAAATCTCTTGACAAACTAAAAGACGTAAATTACATTTGTATGTATTCTAAATAAAAAATACGGGTTGTACTGAATGTCAGCTTGCTTATTTTGCTAAAGATAAGGATTTATTCAGTCTACATCTCATGTAAACTAGAAACTATGCTTCTAACCACAGCTCGAGAGCTGTCGTTGCAACCACACAAGTTTGCGATGCTGTTTGCAAACGTTCGTTGGAACGATGGTTTCGGGAAACACCAAATCGTTGAACTATGCTGATAACGGCGGAACTTGCGATCATAGTTGGCTAACGATGCTTTCGGGAAACGCACCCCTGGAGTACTGTAAGTTCAGTCAGCCCGGAGTATGAGACTCAGAGTTAGCGGTGACCAAAGACATTCACAATGGAGTCACACAGAAGAAAGAAGCACGCCATACCTCTTCTTTAGTTTAACATTCTTAGTGCATACCGCCACCTACTGTGCAATCTTATTTAATAATCTATAATCAGTCTTTTTATCACTGTGAACAATAATTATATTGTTAGTTTGATGCTAATTAAATTAAAGAAAGATTGATTGATTGATTGATTGAACAAAAGAAAAGTCTGTGCTTTAATATATAATATGGCTGTATAAATAGATTTTTTTGTTTAGCCATTTTGTGTCCACATTTCTTGTAAGATGAAATGTATAACATTTGTATTTTTATTAGAAATACATCATATAAAGAAACGTCCCATTGCAAAAAAAGCCTTTTGAGTGAAGATCCATGACGTGTGAGATGAGAATAAAATAAATATATCGGAGTAAAATAAACATTGCTTTATGTTATTATCATGCTTTATAATCAAATATATTAAATATATTGTTTTTGTCATTGTTTTGGAGAACTCTATCTTATAGATTAACATAGTCATTATAAGAGGCAAAAAAACAGTTTGAAACTCGTTGTTTTCGACTTGAAACGTTGTCCACAGGTCTCGAGGCTGGCGAGAGGATAAACACTAGCAGGATTGATGAATTATATAATTCGATTTTTCTTCCTTGATGATAATCCCTTAAACATAATGTTGATAACACCAAAGAATTTCATAAGAAACCTTGTGTTTTTCTGTTTCCCGGCTGGTCATTGGTCACATTCAGCCAAGGCTCGGGATCAGAAATAGTCTTTCATGAGAGCTTCAGAAGTACAGTAAATATGGATGTTAAAATATCACCAGAAGAAGCCAGAAATGTACAAGAATAAACAAAGAAACGGCAGTATTAACGTTTCCGCTGTAAAGCAGCTCTACAGAAGACAATAGTGTCATAGACTGAGTCAGTTCAGTGGTGAAATTACTTTGATTAATCTATAAATCTCCAGAAAGCAGTGATGTAAACTCCCAGCTCGATTGCTCTCTTCCAGTAGTGCAGTCAAATCTATAATATCGTCTTTTAAACGCCAGCTAAGACAGTTCACTAAACTCAAAACAGTAATGCGTCAGTTTCATAAGCTCAAAATAAAGTTAGAAATACTCACCAAGGTTAAATAGGTTCAACTAATTTGAATACCTAATTTCCCCCTGTTCAATGCAATTGAATCCTTTTGAGCATTAGAGATTACAGTGTATGGGTATAATTTTGATATCATATTTCGGATCATGATTTTATTATATTTATCAGTCACATTTGTGAGAACAGTTTGGCCTTTTTAAATGGATGTCAATTGAAGAAAATAAAGTAAGCTGACAGCCTGTCTGCTAATGTTAACCATTCGGTAACACTTTACTTGAAGCGGTGTGCATAAGACTGACATGACACCTTCATAATCATGATATGACACATAACACATGTTATGAATATGAAGGAGGTTTTGTGCATGTTTATGACAACTGCCATTAAGTGTCATTCGCTCAATTAAGACATTTATAAATCAAATATGACATTGTTTGAGATGTCTTTGTTATGACAACTTGACATAACCAAGACAACATACCTGTCATAAATATGTCTGAAAATGATTAATGATCAAACTTAAAAACCCACTTTATGGGTTAACATCACATTAAACTGTCATGTGATTGGTTTTGACATTGGCTGTCATGAGGACATTATAACGGTGGCAGGAATATTCTTCTTGACCTCAACTACAGTGGTACACTTTGAATTTGTCATTAAAATGAAAAATATTGTAATGTTAACCCGTAAAGCTAAGTGGTTTCTTAAGTTTGATAATGAATCTCCTATGTCATGTTTATGACAATTTATGTTGTCTTGGTAATGTCAAGTTGTCATTACCAAGACATCTCATACAATGTCATATTTGCATTATAAATGTCATAATTGAGCGAATGACACTTAATGGCAGTTGTCATAAACATGCACAAACCTCCTTCATAATGATGACGTGTGTTATGTAATGATTATGAAGGTGTCATATCAGTCTAATGCACACCGCTTCAAGTAAAGTGTTACGAAACATTCATATTTGGAGTATACAGCAAAATATGTGTTGTTTTATTAGAGAAGTCACAGGAATGTTGTTTTGCAACATGCACGATTCAGTTTGTGGCTCCACTCTTTCCTTTTTCTGGAATCTGCAAAACAATAATTGATTGTCGAAAAAAGTAATTGAGAATTATATTTTATGATACACATATCTGTCTAATCTTTGATTTAGATAACCTGGCTTATTGCAGATGTTTTTCGTTTTGGTTAGTAGACGTTCTTTAGCTAAGTTTTCTGTTTATTTTGATAAATTAATTAATTAATTTCTGTACAATTAATATACTCTCATTAAAATATGTTCATATAAAAAAATATGTTTTTTTTAAAAATATAAATTAAAAGTTCTGAAAGCACTGAATGAGATCTCATAATAATTTAAAATAGCTTTACTGTTAACAATTAAATATTACATTTTATTATGTTATATAATTAATTTATATTTATAGTTTCATTATAAATGGGGATGATTTATACGGTGGACACCCAACTTAATATATGTAAAATGATCATTTGAATCTAACCATGTCATCAAATGGAAAAGTCCGACAGCTGTTTCTTATCATGTTATATTGCTTTATTTACCTTGAACAAAACGGAAAAAACATTAAGGAGACTTTTGTCTCAAAACATAAACAATAATTTTATTGATTTTTATGTTGTACATAAATCTACAATATAATAAAAAGAAAGAAAGATCAATTCATTAGATTAAATTAGTGCAGAATCAACTTCCGAGATGTCAAGGATCAGCCAAATGCCATGTGTCAGCGGATGTTGAGAAAAGTGCTGAGCTGAGTTTGACTGCCATCTGGTGGTTTAAAGGAGAAGAACATCAAATGTGCCTTTAGCCCCCTATAGTCCAGGCGTTTTAGGGAAAAAAAGGGTGAACAAATTGCAACAGAATCAAACTCAACTGATTTTTGTATCCTCCATATGTCCCGAGGAGGGGAAAAAAGCCCAGAAGAATCCCATTAGGGCAAAGTTTCGAAAAAGACCCCAAATATATCCTATTCATACGCCTATTCATTATTATTCTCACGTGAATAGGGTAAAACCTTTAAACCTTAAGATATCACCATGACAATTACTGAGTTGATTACTTGCATCAAGACAATCGAAAAACGTATTACAAGTTTTTTTTAATTGTTTTTTAACATGGACAAACGGAGCATAATCTAATTATGTATGTGCTAATTTTGCATAAATACCACAACAGATCTAAACATTGGGTACAGCAGGAGAAAATGTGTCGTTGAATCTTGTTGATATATTGCAGTAAAAGACTGAATGTTAAGGTCTGAATGGAACCTATTTAGTCTACCTATGAGCATAATACATAGAGGCAGGAAGAGGTACTTTAAACCGATTATTGAGTGTATTAAACCAGTATTATTATTGAGTGTAGTAAACCAGTATTGATTATTGAGTGTAGTAAACCAGTATTGATTATTGAGTGTAGTAAACCAGTATTATTATTGAGTGTAGTAAACCAGTATTGATTATTGAGTGTATTAAACCAGTATTGATTATTGAGTGTATTAAACCAGTATTATTATTGAGTGTAGTAAACCAGTATTGATTATTGAGTGTATTAAACCAGTATTATTATTGAGTGTAGTAAACCAGTATTGATTATTGAGTGTATTAAACCAGTATTATTATTGAGTGTATTAAACCAGTATTATTATTGAGTGTAGTAAACCAGTATTATTATTGAGTGTATTAAACCAGTATTATTATTGAGTGTAGTAAACCAGTATTGATTATTGAGTGTATTAAACCAGTATTATTATTGAGTGTAGTAAACCAGTATTGATTATTGAGTGTATTAAACCAGTATTATTATTGAGTGTAGTAAACCAGTATTGATTATTGAGTGTATTAAACCAGTATTATTATTGAGTGTATTAAACCAGTATTATTATTGAGTGTAGTAAACCAGTATTGATTATTGAGTGTATTAAACCAGTATTATTATTGAGTGTAGTAAACCAGTATTGATTATTGAGTGTAGTAAACCAGTATTGATTATTGAGTGTAGTAAACCAGTATTATTATTGAGTGTAGTAAACCAGTATTGATTATTGAGTGTATTAAACCAGTATTGATTATTGAGTGTATTAAACCAGTATTATTATTGAGTGTAGTAAACCAGTATTGATTATTGAGTGTATTAAACCAGTATTATTATTGAGTGTAGTAAACCAGTATTGATTATTGAGTGTATTAAACCAGTATTATTATTGAGTGTATTAAACCAGTATTATTATTGAGTGTAGTAAACCAGTATTATTATTGAGTGTATTAAACCAGTATTATTATTGAGTGTAGTAAACCAGTATTGATTATTGAGTGTATTAAACCAGTATTATTATTGAGTGTAGTAAACCAGTATTGATTATTGAGTGTATTAAACCAGTATTATTATTGAGTGTAGTAAACCAGTATTGATTATTGAGTGTATTAAACCAGTATTATTATTGAGTGTATTAAACCAGTATTATTATTGAGTGTAGTAAACCAGTATTGATTATTGAGTGTATTAAACCAGTATTATTATTGAGTGTAGTAAACCAGTATTGATTATTGAGTGTATTAAACCAGTATTATTATTGAGTGTAGTAAACCAGTATTGATTATTGAGTGTATTAAACCAGTATTATTATTGAGTGTAGTAAACCAGTATTATTATTGAGTGTAGTAAACCAGTATTGATTATTGAGTGTATTAAACCAGTATTATTATTGAGTGTATTAAACCAGTATTATTATTGAGTGTAGTAAACCAGTATTGATTATTGAGTGTATTAAACCAGTATTATTATTGAGTGTAGTAAACCAGTATTGATTATTGAGTGTATTAAACCAGTATTATTATTGAGTGTATTAAACCAGTATTATTATTGAATGTATTAAAGCAGTATTATTATTGAGTGTAGTAAACCAGTATTATTATTGAGTGTATTAAACCAGTATTATTATTGAGTGTATTAAACCAGTATTATTATTGAATGTATTAAAGCAGTATTATTATTGAGTGTAGTAAACCAGTATTGATTATTGAGTGTATTAAACCAGTATTATTATTGAGTGTAGTAAACCAGTATTGATTATTGAGTGTATTAAACCAGTATTATTATTGAGTGTAGTAAACCAGTATTGATTATTGAGTGTATTAAAGCAGTATTAGTATTGAGTGTAGTAAACCAGTATTGATTATTGAGTGTATTAAACCAGTATTATTATTGAGTGTAGTAAACCAGTATTATTATTGAGTGTAGTAAACCAGTATTGATTATTGAGTGTATTAAACCAGTATTATTATTGAGTGTATTAAACCAGTATTATTATTGAGTGTAGTAAACCAGTATTGATTATTGAGTGTATTAAACCAGTATTATTATTGAGTGTAGTAAACCAGTATTGATTATTGAGTGTATTAAACCAGTATTATTATTGAATGTATTAAAGCAGTATTATTATTGAGTGTAGTAAACCAGTATTGATTATTGAGTGTATTAAACCAGTATTATTATTGAGTGTATTAAACCAGTATTATTATTGAATGTATTAAAGCAGTATTATTATTGAGTGAAGTAAACCAGTATTGATTATTGAGTGTATTAAACCAGTATTATTATTGAGTGTATTAAACCAGTATTATTATTGAATGTATTAAAGCAGTATTATTATTGAGTGTAGTAAACCAGTATTGATTATTGAGTGTATTAAACCAGTATTATTATAGCAGAGATGGGGTTTGGGGCTGGGGCCGTGGGTTTCTGGGGGATGAGTCTGAGGGAAGAACAAGAGTTAGGAGAATGCAGAAGATATAGGTATAATAAAAAGTGAACCCCCAGAAACCCACGGACCCAGCCCCAAACCCCATCTCTGCAATAATAATAATAAATACTGGTTTAATGTGTTTATGCTCATGGGTAGCCTAAATGGGTTCCATTCAGACCTTACTATACTTACTATACCTTACTGTAATATGTCAACAAGATTCAACAAGACAATTTCTCCTGGCTATACCATGTAATTGTCATGGTGATATCTAAAGGTTAAAGGTTTTACCCTATTCACGTGAGAAAGATAACGAATAGGCGTATGAATAGGATATATTTGGGTCTTTTCGAAACTTCCCCCTAATGGGATTCTTCGGGGCTCTTTTTTCCCTTACTCAGGACATATTGAGGATACAACATCAGTTGAGTTTGCTTCATCATCACGGACAATGCCAGTAAAGATTACGGCGATTTTCTTCAGTAAAATAAATCACCTCAGGTACCAGATTAATCCCGTCCGGATAGGGCTAAAGACATATAAACACCAGATTAATCCCGTCCGGATAGGGCTAAAGACATATAAACACCAGATTAATCCCGTCCGGATAGGGCTAAAGACATATAAACACCAGATTAATCCCGTCCGGATAGGGTTAAAGACATATAAACACCAGATTAATCCCGCCCGGATAGGGCTAGAGACATATAAACACCAGATTAATCCCGTCCGGATAGGGCTAGAGACACATAAACACCAGATTAATCCCGTCCGGATAGGGCTAGAGACATATAAACACCAGATTAATCCCGTCCGGATAGGGCTAGAGACATATAAACACCAGATTAATCCCGTCCGGATAGGGCTAGAGACACATAAACACATGATTAATCCCGTCCGGATAGGGTTAAAGACATATAAACACCAGATTAATCCCGTCCGGATAGGGTTAAAGACATATAAACACCAGATTAATCCCGTCCGGATAGGGCTAGAGACACATAAACACCAGATTAATCCCGTCCGGATAGGGCTAAAGACATATAAACACCAGATTAATCCCGTCCGGATAGGGCTAAAGACACATAAACACCAGATTAATCCCGTCCGGATAGGGCTAAAGACATATAAACACCAGATTAATCCCGTCCGGATAGGGCTAAAGACATATAAACACCAGATTAATCCCGTCCGGATAGGGCTAGAGACATATAAACACCAGATTAATCCCGTCCGGATAGAGATAAAGACATATAAACACCAGATTAATCCCGTCCGGATAGAGATAAAGACATATAAACACCAGATTAATCCCGTCCGGATAGAGATAAAGACATATAAACACCAGATTAATCCCGTCCGGATAGGGCTAAAGACATATAAACACCAGATTAAAAAGTCTGCTGCTGACCGCACATTTCTCAGGTATCTTCAGGACACAGGGCTGGATGGAAATAAATCTGGCCAATACGTCTATTGTCAATTAATTGAGATAATGGAGTTGGGGTGAGGATTACGGCCTTTAAAGTGCATTGTGTCGTATTTAGGAGGATATGTTGACAGAAATGCAATATCATATACATAACTATGATTTCAGTGGAGTATAAAGATCTCTATATAATGAAACATTATGTTTGTATTACCTTAGAATGAGCATTTCTATTTCTATTTCTAAAGGCTTGTGAGAAAAATCATTCCACTGTGTGCCGTCGTTGACTGATTCCACCATTATTTTATTAGTTCCCTATCAGTCGGTCACTACGACGTATGTCGTGACCGACAAATAGGAATCTCGCTAGAGAGCCAATCTACTTCGAGTGAAACTAAACGAGCCAATACACATTGGCATGCAATCATTTGCATCAGCTGCGCAGCCTCACAGCGCGGGTATATAACGAGCAGCTGGTGATTGCACTGTAGCTTTTTGCTTCGGAGCCAACCGATGCTGTTTAATCTATCTAATATTGAGTGATCAAACAACGAGCAAGCTCTTCAGGAAGATCTCTCGTGTCTGGTACGGGCGATACAGCGCGGCAGTGGGGTTGACTTTCTTTTCTCTTTTGTTTTTGTGTTCTGAGCAAAACAAAAAAGCTGTTTTCACAGCTGGTAACGGTGCGCCAAGAGCGTTAAATAGCCGTTCTTACGGCTGGAAGACCGCCGTGAAGAGAGACAGCGCACGACAGGTTGCACATTTCTGTCTGTGTCCGCTGCGACCGTTCCCCTGCGTGCTTCAGTACCAAGAAGAGCATTCACCTGAAAGAGCTTACATGGGTGTGAGTTGCGTCTTTCTAAAGATGACATTCCACCCGTGTGTTTCTGGATGCGGTCGTTTCCTGTCCTCACTGACGGCCACGATCACTGTCTCGCATGCCTGGGAAACATGTGAGACTGTGTTCGTGGGTGGCTCATGTTTTCGCACGGGAACATGACCACGTCGGTTGACTCTGTTTTCTCCGGAAAGCTTGAGTCCCCTCTGTTGTTGGCCAGCCGCTGCTTGTGTGTGAAAGCACAGCTGCAGGTCTGCTTGACACTCTGGGACACCAGCGTGTCGTGTGCCGTCGAGCTGCCGGGCTGCAGCGCGGGTTGTCACGGCGACCCAGCGCTCGCTCTGCGCTCTAGATGCGGGGTCCCCATGTCTATTCTCCGTTGTAGCGCCCTCCCTGGTGGCCACCAGGAGAGGTCTATTTCAGTAGAATAGCTTGGGTGATCCTGAGAGCTGAGGGCTTCTCCTTCGGGGGAACCAACCCCCTAGGGCCACTCCCTCTCTAGCGCATCACAAGCTGTGCAGCTTCTGGATGGGATTGCTGGTCCTTCAAAATGGAGGAACCTAGCATTTCATTCAAGGCTCCAGCTGAGGGCAGATGTCGATTGCAGCATCGGAGAGAGGGGCTGTTTCGTTCTGGAGATGATGAGGCTGAGTTCCCACTGTAATAGTGTGTGTGCTGATGCTGAATCAGATTCAGAGCTGACAGCCATGCTTTCCCGGGTCTTTCTCGGACGTGCATTGAAAACTTAGCAGTATGGAGCTATATTGGTGCCAAAAAAAAAAAATATTGAGTGCCAAATTCTGCATAAGTTTTCACCTCTCTCACTACCCTCGATGGTGGGGTGGCTGTGCTTCTGGCAGGCCACCTCTACCCTGCATTTGAGGCCAAGGCACTCTTATTGCATGAGGGTAGTTCTGAGCCGGGGTTGAGCTGCGCTTGTTGACTGACCGTGTTCAAGTCACAGCGCAGGCCCTCGATCAGACGATGTCCACCTTGGTGGTCCAGAAGCGCCCTTGCTGTCCTTGTAGAGGTGTGAGAGCTAGTCAAAGCACGCTTTCTCGATGCTCCCATCTCACAAGGTGGCCTTTTCGGCGACACTGTTGAGAACTGGCCCAGCAGTTCTCCACAGTCAGCAGCAGACTGAAGCGCTTCCTCCGACGTACCACCAGAGTACCTCGTGGGCTGCCCCTCAGTCTACTCGTCGCCACAGGTGTCATCCCCTGCAAAAAACAACTCTCGCACAGCCTGCTCTACTGTGTCCGCTGCAGGGGGATGACACCGCCCGTCTCAGCCACTGTTTAAGTGTCGGTGAAACAATCACCAGAGACGAGTGACGCGGAGATGGGTGGAGCTGCTCACTCCTGGTGGAGGGCCGGGAAGTGAATCTTTTGAGTCAAAATTCTGTTCCACCACTGGAGTCACAATCGTACTCAAATTCTCAAAAAAAAAAAAGAAGCAGTTCCATTATCTCTGGGTCTGAAGAGGGCTGGAGAGTAGTGGGAGGAGAGAATCCTCACCACCCTCATCCGCCTCTTCTATCGCCAGCTGGCAGCAGTTTGTGGTTCAAGAATGCAACCAAGCCGCCTCCTGCACCTCCTGCCTCGTGGAACCAGGTAGTGTTGCACAGCACACTCAGACCACGCTACGGGACGCCTCCCCGAGAGAGCCTCCCGGGCCACGTCCCTGTGTTCCACCTCGCTGCCCCGCTCTGGGTACGCCTACGGTCCCTTTGGTCCCGCTTGTACGGTCTCTGAGAGCCTGGCTAGCGCTCCCCAGTCCGTCTCGCTGGCTCATTCGGACCATCAGGCTTGGCTATGCGATTCAGTTCGCCCGGCGTCCCCCCAAGTTTTGGGCCATCCACTCCACTACAGTGAGAGCAGCCGATGCCCATGTCTTGCGTGCGGAGATCGCAGTCCTACTGGCGAAGGCGCGATAGAGCCGGTCCCTCCAGCCGATATGAGGTCAGGACACTACAGTCCCTACTTCATTGTACCCCAGAAAGGTGGTGGGTTACGACCGATCTTGGATCTGCGAGTTTTGAATCGGAGCCTCCACAAGCTACCGTTCAAAATGCTCACGCAGAGACGCATTTTCGGATGCATCCGTCCCCAAGATTGGTTTGCAGCGATCGACCTGAAGGACGCGTACTTTCATGTCTCGATTCTTCCTCGACACAGGCTGTTTCTGCGCTTTGCTATCGAGAGTCGAGCATATCAGTACAAGGTCCTGCCCTTCGGGCTGTCCCTGTCTCCTCGTGTCTTCACGAAAGTCACGGAGGGGGCCCTTGTTCCCATGAGAGAACAGGGCGTTCGCCTCCTCAACTATCTCGACGACTGGCTCATACTAGCACACTCTCGAGATCAGTTATGCGAACACAGGGACCTCGTGCTCAGGCACCTCAGCCAGTTGGGCCTTCAGGTCAACTGGGAAAAGAGCAAACTCGCCCCCGTGCAGAGGATCTCTTTTCTCGGTATGGAGTTGGATTCGGTCGCACAGACAGCGCGCCTCACAGAGCAGCGCGCTCAGTTGGTGCTGAACTGCTTGAACACGTTCAAAGGCAGGACGGCGGTCCCACTGAAACTTTTTCAGAGGCTCCAGGGGCATATGGCAGCGGCAGCAGCAGTAACCCCGCTCGGGCTGCTTCATATTTGACCGCTTCAGCACTGGCTTCACGGCCGAGTCCCGAGATGGGCGTGGCATCACGGCACTCACCGGGTGGCAATCACACCGGCGTGCCGCCAGACCTTAAGCCCGTGGTCAGATCCCTCGTTCCTGCTGGCAGGAGTGCCCTTGGAACAGGTGTCCAGGCATGCTGTGGTATTCACAGATGCCTCTGCCACCGGCTGGCGTGCCACGTACAACGGGCATGCAGTATCAGGGGTGTGGACGGCTCCCCAACTGCATTGGCATATCAACTGCCTCGAGTTGCTTGCAGTACATCTCGCTCTGAGCCGCCTAAAGAGGCCGCTACAGGGCAGAGACGTGCTGGTCCGTACGGACAACACTGCGACCGTTGCGTACATCAACCGACAAGGTTGTCTACGCTCCCGTCGCATGTCGCAACTCGCCCGCCATCTCCTCCTCTGGAGTCAGAAGCATCTGAGGTCGCTTCGAGCCATGTATGTCCCCGGTGTGCTCAACTGTGCGGCCGACGAGCTATCACGAGCTGTGCTCCCGGGAGAATGGCGACTCCACCCCCAGGCGGTTCAGCTGATTTGGAGAGGGTTCGGAGAGGCTCAGGTAGACCTGTTCGCCTCCTCAGAGACCTCCCACTGCCAGTTGTTTTACTCCCTGACCGAGGGAACACTCGGCACAGACGCACTGGCACACAGCTGGCCCCGGGGCCTTCGCAAATATGCATTTCCCTATGCATGGCCCACCCGGACTTGGTTCCCAGAACTCATGCTCCTCGTGACAGTCCCTCCCTGGCCCATTCCTCTAAGGAGGGATCTTCTGACTCGGAGACGGGGCACCCTGTGGCACCCGCGTCCAGACCTCTGGAAACCCTGGACGGGATGCGGAGGTTCTAGGTGACTTACCCCCAGAGGTACTTAACACCATCACTTCTGCAAGGGCGCTGTCCACGAGACGTGTGTACGCCTTGAAGTGGAACCTGTTCGTCGAGTGGTGCTCTTCTCGCCGAGAAGACCCCCGAAGATGTTCGATAGGGTCCGTGCTTTCCTTCTTGCAGCAAGGGTTGGAGCAAAGGCTGTATCCCTCCACCTTCAAAGTACACGCTGCCGCTATTTCAGCTTATCACGACCACATAGATGGCAAAACTGTTGGAAAGCACGACCTGGTCGTCAGGTTCCTTAGGCGGGCGAGACGATTAAATCCTCCTCGACCCCCCTCCATACCCTCTTGGGACCTTTCCCTGGTGCTTCGAGCACTTCAGGATGCTCCCTTTGAGCCGTTGCAATCAGCAGACTTGAAGCTTCTCTCCATGAAGACTTTGCTGCTGGTTGCACTGGGCTCTGTCAAGAGGGTAGGGGACCTGCAGGCATTTTTGGTCGACTAATCGTGCCTAGAGTTCGGGCCGGGTGACAACCATGTTGTACTGAGACCCCGGCCTGGCTATGTGCCCAAGGTTCCTACCACTCCCTTCAGAGACCAGGTAGTGAACCTGCAAGCGCTGCCCCTGGAGGAGGCAGACCCAGCCCTGGCTTTGCTCTGTCCCGTTCGCGCTCTGCGTATGTACGTGGACAGAACTCAAAGCGTCAGAACCTCAGACCAGCTCTTTGTCTGTTACGGAGGACAGCAGAAGGGAAAGGCTGTCTCCAAGCAGAGGATGGCCCACTGGATAGTGGATGCCATAGCCTTTGCTTACCAAGTTCAAGGCGTGCCCTGCCTGCTCGGGTTGCATGCACACTCCACGAGAGGCGTTGCATCCTCCTGGGCGCTGGCACGTGGCTCCTTGCTAACAGATATCTGTAGAGCTGCGGGCTGGGCGACACCTAACACGTTTGCTAGATACTATAGCCTACGTGTAGAGCCGGTCTCCTCCCGTGTTCTCACCCTAGACGGGCAGAAGCACTGAGAGGCCCGGCTCTGTCGGCTTGCTGCACCCTACTGTGCACCCTTATTCTCTAGTGTGAAAAACCTGTGAGTCCTCCAAAAACCCTCGGTCCGGACTTGGCGGAGAGTCCGGTGCCAGGCCTTTATCCGCTGAATCCTTGAGAACCGGATTTAGGCTGGGTCCCATATGTGTGACCCTACGGGGATCCCATATGTGTATATTCTCCACGGCTGCTCCTAATCGGAAGCCCGTGTCTTTCCCTTGGGCTAAGTCACCCACTACTCATATGCTGTACAACCCTCGGGTTAGTCCATATGTTATCTCCACTTAACTCCTCGAGAATGTGGCTTCCCCAGCGTTCCCTTCCTTCAGTTCGGGCACGCTTCCCAGTGTTATCCAATAATCTCACTGTATGGGTTATCACGGAACAACAGTGACAGGTTCACTCTGTGTAAGCCTCCTCCTATCGTCCTTCCAGGCAAGAAGGTGTAGAGGCTTGCACAGGGCGCTGGATGGGGTGCAGCAGCTGTGGCGCTTTGGTAGGGATTCCTATTTGTCGGTCACGACATACGTCGTAGTGACCGACTGATAGGGAACGTCTCGGTTACATATGTAACCCTCGTTCCCTGAAGAAGGGAACAGAGACGTATGTCCCGTCGCCACATCTGCTGCTGCCCGCCGGGGCTGCCAGCTTATCGGCTTGGCTCCTCAGCAAAAAACTACAGTGCAATCACCAGCTGCTCGTTATATACCCACGCTGTGAGGCTGCGCAGCTGATGCAAATGATTGCATGCCAATGTGTATTGGCTCGTTTAGTTTCACTCGAAGTAGATTGGCTCTCTAGCGAGATTCCTATTTGTCGGTCATGACATACGTCTCCGTTCCCTCCTTCAGGGAACGAGGGTTACATACGTAACCGAGACGTTTTAACTGAAACTTGATAGAAAGAGGAACTTCTGATTAGGAAAGGAGACTTTCATGTGATGATGTGTGCAGCTTTACTTCATAACAACAAATGATGTTTTCTAACAAAGAGTAATGATTTGTATTTGGGAAACGGTGTCTTTAGAGCGGATCCTCCTCTTGGCAGGTGTCCCTGAAGTGTCTGTGAAGTGTAGTCGTCTCACGAAGTCTCTTGTCCTGGCAGGAGCTGCTGACGGTGCTGGCGGAGTATCCGTTCTTCGTGCGGGACCGCGGCTGGTCCTCCTGCAGTCCCCAGCGCAGCGCGCGGCTGTACGGCCTGCAGTGCCGCCAGCTCAGCCCCGGGGACGTGTGTCTGGCCCTGACTCCTGCTCCGGAGATGCCCCCCCCGCGCGCACCTGTCCCCGCGCCGCAGCCTGCGCTGGAGCCACCGCGCACACGCAAGAGACGCTGGTCCGCGCCCGAAAGCAAGACTAGCACCCATTTACCTCAAGGCTCGAAGCTCGAGAGACGGCAGTGATGTTTCCAGTCTACTTCACTCCGAGCGAAGGTTTAGCAAATGATCATAGGTAACCTCATAGAAAACGGCTAGTAAATCGGTCCTCTCCTATTAAACGTGAAACAGAATGTAGAACAACACATGCTAGCGAATCCCAAAATGCACAAGGAGACAATCAGAAAATCCCTTACTTGTGTTGCCACGCACCTTTTAGATATGCTAACCTCAAGCCTCTTTCTGCAGGGTATGTCTTTTCAATGAGTATCATAACAAACCAATGCTACGGGATGGGGAAAAGTACACAATTATATGAGAATATATCATTACAAGTGTTCTGTGAATATGCTAAACGAAATAGTCTACCGTTATTTTGGTAATGCAGTCTTGTTTCATGCTTATGAACTGCGTTTGTACCTTCAGTCCAGCAGGCAAGCTGAATGTGAAGCAGCCTTCAGCCGAGCTTTCAGTGTGGGTCCACATGCTAGTTCACTTCAGCATTACACAGTCCAGCCTGTTCTGACCCAGCGAAGGCCACTAATGCTGGACTGACCCAAACTCACACACGACTGGTGTTTTAAAGAGCGATGGTGCTAACGACACATCAGAGAAGTCCTGTGGGGGAATGACAGAAGTCTAGTGTTTCGAACTCAGATACGGGTATATCTACTCTTGATTAAGCACACTCTATCACTTTATTTTTCTCTGATTTATTTTTTGTTGTTGTGGTTTTTCAAATAATATTTGCTGTTAGATTTTTTTCTTTATAAATGTTCTAAATGCTCTAAAATTGTATATTTTTAAAGTTGTGAGACTGTAATACAATGTTGGCTAGAAATAAAAGAACGGCTTTCTAGATTTATATTGAAAGGATCTCATTCCATTTTTAGCATCGCAATGAAACGGCGAATGAAAACCTTACTATTGACGGAATATTCTAATTTATGGTTTTATGAGGTCAGAGAGTCAAAACCTTCAGAAGCATCATACAGTCTTGTGCACTGTTCGAGTTCTGTGTAGGCTACTGCCTTTATGGAGCGGGTGAAATTGGATTCAATACAATTCCTCAAAAATCACACTATGAAAAACAACACAGATTCAGGTGCAAATTGTAAACTTTTAATATAAACATTTGTCAAACATTACAAAAAAATATATATGAACATATGATTTATGAAAATGTTTTTTAACCATTTATTAAAACAGTTTTGTTTTGACAAAATTGTATTATTATTGATTAACAGTATACTGGGGGGGGGGGGCTCCTTTTTTATTTTTTTATTTTATTTTATGCTTAGAACATCTTAACTGAACAATTCAATGTAGCTGTATAATGAAAATAATGTTTACTTTTCCTAAGTTGGCTCAACTTTTGTTTTGTAGACTCATTTCATGAAGTCAAGAAGTTACTTCTGACATGATGAGCACACAGCAAGTGTGTGTTTTCTGCATATGAATTTCTTGCACTTCACACACGGTGCTGGTTTTGCTCTCGCACTGGATGGGCACACCTCACATCACAAGTGCCATGCCATACATAACATACATGTTTTTATTCTGTGTCTGTACAGTTTATTTAAAATAGCTGCCTATGAGGGTCAAATTGACACTATTAGTAATAGTACGAACGTATAGTGATTTTGTTTGTATATGTCAAAACACATCTGCATGTTGAACTTTGCATGCATGTTGCATTTGCATGCAAGAAAAAAAACAAAGGTTTAATTTTATTTCAGGTAGCTTGAAAAAATAAATGATAGCTAATTTTTTACAATCTGTGGCTGACAAAATATTTTTCTGTATTGAAATAAGTATGGAAAAGCTAATTTTTTAGCTTCATAAGGTAGTAAAAAGCCACAATAACTAAATATAACCATCCATCCATCCATCTTCTTCCGCTTATCCGGGGCCGGGTCGCGGGGGCAGCAGTCTAAGCAGAGACACCCAGACTTCCCTCTCCCTAGACACTTCCTCCAGCTCTTCCGGGGGGACACCGAGGCGTTCCCAGGCCAGCCGGGAGACATAGTCTCTCCAGCGTGTCCTAGGTCTTCCTCGGGGTCTCCTTCCGGTGGGACGTGCCCGGAACACCTTCCCAGGAAGGCGTTCAGGAGGCATCCGAAACAGATGCCCGAGCCACCTCAGCTGACCCCTCTCGATGTGGAGGAGCAGCGGCTCTACTCTGAGCTCCTCCCGAGTGACCGAGCTCCTCACCCTATCTCTAAGGGATCGCCCAGCCACTCTGCGGAGAAAGCTCATTTCGGCCGCCTGTATCCGGGATCTTGTTCTTTCGGTCATGACCCAAAGCTCATGGGTGAGAGTAGGAACGTAGATTGACCGGTAAATCGAGAGCTTCGCCTTGCGGCTCAGCTCTTTCTTCACCACGACAGACCGGTACATCGACCGCATTACTGCTGAAGCTGCACCGATCCGTCTGTCAATCTCCCGTTCCATCCTTCCCTCACTCGTGAACAAGACCCCAAGATACTTAAACTCCTCCACTTGAGGCAGGAACTCTCCACCAACCTGAAGTGAGCAAGCCACCCTTTTCCGACTGAGGACCATGGCCTCGGATTTGGAGGTGCTGATTCTCATCCCAGCCGCTTCACACTCGGCTGCAAACCGTCCCAGTGCATGCTGAAGGTCCTGGTCTGTAGGGGCCAACACGACAACATCATCCGCAAAGAGCAGAGACGAAATCGTGTGGTCCCCGAACCTGACACCCTCCGGCCCCTGGCTGCGCCTAGAAATTCTGTCCATAAATATTATGAACAGAACCGGCGACAAAGGGCAGCCCTGCCGAAGTCCAACATGCACCGGGAACAAGTCTGACTTACTGCCGGCAATGCGAACCAAGCTCCTGCTCCGGTCGTATAGGGACCGGACAGCCCTTAGCAAAGGACCCCGGACCCCATACTCCCGGAGCACCCTCCACAGGCCGCCTCGAGGGACACAGTCGAATGCCTTCTCCAAATCCACAAAGCACATGTGGATTGGTTGGGCAAACTCCCATGAACCCTCCAGCACCCTGTAGAGGGTATAGAGCTGGTCCAGTGTTCCACGGCCGGGACGAAAACCGCACTGTTCCTCCTGAATCCGAGGTTCTACTATCGGCCGTAATCTACTCTCCAGTACCCTAGCATAGACTTTCCCGGGGAGGCTGAGAAGTGTGATCCCCCTGTAGTTGGAACACACTCTCCGGTCCCCCTTCTTAAAAAGAGGGTCACCCCAGTCTGCCATCCCAGAGGTACTGTCCCCGACCGCCACGCGATGCTGCAGAGGCGTGTCAGCCAAGACAGCCCCGCAACATCCAGAGACTTGAGGTACTCAGGGCGGATCTCATCCACCCCCGGTGCCTTGCCCCCGGTGACTACCTCGGTGACTTCAGCTTGGGAGATGGACGAGTCAACCTCCGAGCCCTCAGCCTCTGCTTCCTCAATGGAAGACGTGACGGCGGGATTGAGGAGATCCTCGAAGTATTCCTTCCACCGTCCGATGACATCCCTAGTTGAGGTCAACAGCTGCCCACCACCACTGTAAACAGCGTTGGTGGGGCACTGCTTCACTCTCCTGAGTCGCCGGACGGTTTGCCAGAATCTCTTCGAGGCCAGCCGATAGTCATTTTCCATGGCCTCTCCGAACTCCTCCCAGGCCCGAGTTTTTGCCTCCACAACCACCCGGGCTGCAGTTCGCTTGGCCTGCCGGTACCCGTCAGCTGCCTCAGGAGTCCCACAAGCCAACCAGGCCCGATAGGACTCCTTCTTCAGCTTGACGGCATCCCAGCTTGCGGGATCCCTTACACCACCAGGTGGTGATCAGTTGACAGCTCCGCCCCTCTCTTTACCCGAGTGTCCAAGACATACGGCCGCAGGTCAGATGAAACGACCACAAAGTCGATCATCGACCTACGGCCTAGGGTGTCCTGGTGCCACGTGTACTGATGGACACCCTTATGCTTGAACATGGTGTTCGTTATGGACAAACTGTAACTAGCACAGAAGTCCAATAACTGAACACCGCTCGGGTTCAGATCAGGGGGGCCGTTCCTCCCAATCACGCCCCTCCAGGTTACACTGTCGTTGCCCACGTGAGCATTGAAGTCCCCCAGCAGAACGACGGAGTCTCCAGTCGGAGCACTTTCTAGCACCCCTCCCAGAGACTCCAAGAAGGCCGGGTACTCTGCACTGCCGTTTGGCCCGTAGGCACACACAACAGTGAGAGACCTATCCCCGACCCGTAGGCGCAGGGAAACGACCCTCTCGTTCACCGGGGTAAACTCCAACACATGGGGGCTGAGCTGGGGGGCTATAAGCAAACCCACACCAGCCCGCCGCCTCTCACCATGGGCAACTCCAGAGTGGTGAAGAGTCCATCCTCTATCAAGGAGTGTGGTTCCAGAGCCTAAGCCGTGCGTAGAGGTGATACCAACTATCTCTAGTTGGAACCTCTCAACCTCACGCACAATCTCAGGCTCCTTCCCCGCCAGCAAGGTGACGTTCCATGTCCCTAGAGCTAGTTTCCGTGTCCAGGGATCGGGTTGTCGAGGCCCCCGCCTTCGACTGCCGCCCGATCCTCTCAGCACCGGCCCCTTATGGCCCCTCCTGCAGGTGGTGAGCCCACGGGAAGGCGGCCCCACGTCGCTCCTTCGGGCTGAGCCCGGCCGGACCCCATGGGGGGAGGCCCGGCCACCAGGCGCTCGCATACGAGCCCCAACCCCGGGCCTGGCTCCAGGGTGGGGCCCCGGCTGCGCCATACCGGGCGACGTCGCGGTCCTCGATTTGTTGCTCATCATAAGGGGGTTTGTGAACCGCTCTTAGTCTGACCCGTCACCTAGGACCTGTTTGCCTTGGGAGACCCTACCAGGGGCATATAGCCCCGGACAACATAGCTCCTAGGGTCTTTCGGGTACTCAAACCCCTCCACCACATTAAGGTGGCAGTTCAAGGAGGGGAATATAACCAATAAATGTTATTATTTTGGGTCGGTACAGTTGCCTTAGAGCGATAAAATATGTGGGTCAAATTGACCCGCGAACATCACGAACGTAATAGTAATTTTGTTTGTATATGTCAAAACACATCAGCATGTTGAAACTTTGCATGCATGTTCATGATGATAAATGAGAAAAAGTCACAAAATATCAAGAAAAAAAACAAAGGTTAACCAGTATTTCCAACGACTAGAAAATCGAAACAGGTCAAATTGACCCGCAACATAACACAAGGCCTGGCAACATGTCAAGCTAATGGAGAAGTTAAAATGTGAAATGCAGTAATCCGTTAATTTCACACCTTCAAATGTAATCTGCTCATATAAGTACCTCCTCAAGAGAGTATGGGATTTCGCACGCACTGCTCTGATTGGTCAGATGGCCTAGTGTGTTGTGATTGGTCGACTGCTTACAGCGTGTGTCGGAAACATTTCAGCTCTTCCTCAGCGATTATACACAGTGATACAAACGGTAACAATGGCGCCGGTTTCTCTGTATCAATTCCAGCGCAAGACCTCATCCTTTTATAACGCATCCAAACTGGATTTGCTCTGCAGAAAACAGCGTCTTCTCGACATGAACAACGACATGACCTCCAGTCTCAGCTACAACTCCAGTTCCAGGGTCAAAGTAGGCGTCGCTCGCCGGCAGCCAATGGAGAGCATTTGTTACACGGTTGCTGTTTGAACAGGAAGTGAAACTGGAATTGCTGACGTTTCGGTCGTTCTGGATTGATCCTTTCTTTTAGGAGACAAAAACTTAATTTATTGTGCACTTTGATCTTTAAAACTTTGCATTCACAAACAGATACATTCCACACTGAATGAAAGGGAATATCTGGAAAAGCATAATAGGATTTTTTTTTTCTCATTAAAAGGGTAATATAAAGATTCGTAACTATCCCTTCCTCTGACCTCTTCTCTGAAGGGTTTCATACGGTGGCCCAGTAGTGCACAACACAGTGGAGTTTGAAAAGCAAACATAAGTGCACAACACAGCGGAAATGTTCCCGACCACTAGAGGGCTCTCGGAGCGCAGAAAAAAGAGTTCCCTATCAAGGGAACTCCCGCTGCGTTTACGCAATGGGAACACTTCCAAGTGTCTCGTCATGAAGCACATGTATAATCAGTCCAATGAATGAGCGGGACGTCAGGTGACGTCATAGACCAGGAAACTATAAATCACCCCTGAACGCAGAGCGTGACAGCTTCTGTTTCTTCAGCGAAGCGCTCTCTGTATTTGTCCTTTGTCTGATTTATTGTTATCTGTTACAAACACACTCAATATATATATATTATGGCGAGCAAGCAAGATTTAAAGCGTTGTGTTGTTCCCTGCCCTCGTTACATCACGGGTGGGGACACACATCAGCTTTGTGTTGCTTGTTTGGGAGTGGAGCATGCCCAGTCAGTTCTCGAGGGAGCTGACTGTGAGCATTGCGAGCTGCTGTCCGTGAGGACGCTCCGCTCTCGCCGGGGGTTCTTTGAGGAGGACGGTTCGGTCCGCGCTCCCCGAGGTACGGGTCCCGCTGCTGCCGAGGCACATCGGCGAAACGTATCTTGGGGTTCGCAGATGGATCTAGCAGCGGGGTTTGAGACGGGCACCGCCCTATCTCAGCCTTTACCTGCTGGATCCAGTGTCTCTGCCCAGGGGGAAGCCCGCCCTGCGGTTTCTTCTCCCAGGGTTGAGGCACCAATGCCGCAGCTATCCAGTTCCGAGGAATTGGACGCTGTCAGTGTTGATACAGGGGATTATGAGTTTTCGCCAGCTCATACCTCTGGTGATGAGGAGCTTATGGAGGTTTTATCTCGCGCTGTAGCTAAATTAAATATTGACTGGCCAGCCGATGATTTTGAATGTGATTCTAAAAAGAGTTTACTAGATGATCGCTATTTTCCATCTAGATCACAGCCTCCCCGTCGGGAACTCCCGTTTTTTCCCGATCTCCACACTGAGGTGTCGAAATCGTGGAATAAACCGGTATCTTTCAGAGTTTTTAATCCCCAAACATCTATTTATAGTAATGTTAAAGTTATTAAAGATTTTGGTTACGTGACAATGCCTCAGGCTGAAGAGACGCTTGCGAGCTATCTCTCTCCCGAGTCAGCGTCATCACTGAAAGCCCCGACATTACCCACTAAACCATTAAAAGCTACATCATCGTTTGTGGGTAAAGCGTTTTCGGCAGCAGTGCCCGGTTGCATAAAGCACCTTAAGTTTTTCCCTTAAGTATGACAAGTATTAAGTATTAAGGGGCGATTTCCCCTTACCTAAGAGAATAACTTAAGGGTGTTGCATATAATCTCTTAAACGATTCTCTTAGGTAAGGGAAACATTTAAGTGTTTCACGACAGCGATCCTGGATTCACGTTATAAAAGTCTGTTGTTGCCATAGATACGCAAAACACTAACACAAGCGGGAAATAGCCCCCGCAACCCGGTGAACCACTCTGCTGACAGACGATTTATGAACGTGGAAAACATCTCCCACTATCGTCTGAAAACTCCCAGTTGCAAAAAAACGCAGTGCTATAAGCAGTTGTAACACCACAGGTAGAGTGGTTGCGATCTGTGACACGGTCAAGGTCGCCGTCTAGTTTGTTAGTGATGTCAAATATTGCGCGTCGATCAAAACGGTATTCATGCAACAATAGGGTTCTCCCTATCCCTAAAAATTCTTCTTGGCACATAATTATCTTCAGCTCGTTCCATAAATTCAGCCATGTCGTCTTATTTTTTTGTCCGCGTTACTCTTAAGGTTACGATTTCCAAACCTTAAGTTATACTTAGGGAAATGACCGTTAAGGGGTTTTATGCAACACATACCGCTTTTTAAGGGATTATTTAAGTGAAAAAAAAGCATTTAAGGGAAATTCTAAGTGTTTATGACGTTTCACTTAAAAAAACAGTTAAGTAACACTTAAGGGTATTTTTCTGCAACACCCTTAGGTTTAAGGGAAACATAAGGGCGAACTTAAGGGAAAATTTCACTTAAGGTGCTTTATGCAACCGGGCACAGGTCAGGCAGCAGCGTGCTTGCATACAATGTCTATTTTGCAAGCTTATCAAGCCGACCTGCTGAGGGATATCGATCAAAGTGAGGAAGTTAGTGCTGACGCAATTCGAGAATTGCGTCGCGCGACAGATTTATCTCTCCGTGCCACCAAGGAGACGGCCAAATCAGTGGGCCGGTCTATGGCAGCCCTGGTGGCCACGGAGCGCCATTTATGGTTAAATCTTTCTGAAATCAAAGATAAAGATAGATCTGTTCTTCTGGACGCCCCGCTTTCTCCTACAAGTCTGTTCGGCGATGCTATAAATTGTGTCGTTGATAGGTTTCAAGAAACAAAAAAGCAATCTGCAGCGTTCCAGAAGTTTCTTCCTCGCCGATTTGATGCCCCCGAGACTGCTTTTCGTAAAATCATTAAATCAGAGCAGCCTCGGCCGTCTACGAGCTCCTCACAGCACAGAGTGCAACAGAAACGTAGCGTCGCCGCTCGGGCTCCTCCACAACCTGGGGGGTCTGGGTGGCGGTCGCAGGCTAGGCCATCTGGTGATAGGCAAGATCTGAGGACTGTCATATCTAAGAAGGCTTGGTCTAAGAAGAAGAAGTCCTGACGCCTATGGTGTCAAACTTCTGAGGGTGGTCCCCTCCGGGGAGGGACGGTTTCGAGAAATCGTTCCTCCTCGGCGCCCTCTGGGGGGCGACTTTCTGAGGAAAGTCGCAGCGCTGCCACAACGGTTGTTCCCTGCCGGTTCGCCGTTACAGGGCACCGTGGTGTCAGCGTCCCCATACGATCCTCCGAGGAGGGTCGTGGAGCGGTCAGTTCGGTTGTTCCCTGCCGGTTCGCCGTTTCAGGGTGCCGAAGTGACTGTTCAACCAAATCCAGAGGCCAGTCTCGAGAGACTGGTTCCCTTAGTGGAATTTCTGGCAGCGTGGAAACTTCTGCCAAATATTTCTCAGTGGGTCCTGCGTATAGTAGAAAAGGGTTACAGAATTCAGTTTGGTTTTCGTCCACCCAGATTTCTAGGGGTCCTCTCCTCAGTAGTGGACCCAGAGCAGGCTCTGGTCATGGAGCAGGAAGTACTGACGCTTCTTCAAAAGGGAGCTATAGAGAAGGTTTCTCCTACCAGCAGAGAGTCAGGGTTTTACAGCCGTTACTTCATCGTTCCGAAGAAGGATGGAGGGTTGCGTCCAATTCTAGACCTGCGTCATTTAAACAGCAGAGTTCAGAAACTCAAGTTCAAAATGCTTACGCTAAAACAGATTGTGTCACAGATTCAGTCCGAGGACTGGTTTGTCACAATAGACTTGAAGGACGCGTACTTCCATGTGTCTATCCATCCTCATCACAGGAAGTTCTTGAGGTTTGCTTTCGGGGGCGAAGCATACCAATATCGGGTTCTTCCGTTCGGCCTAGGATTATCACCCCGCACATTTACAAAATGCGTGGATGCAGCTCTGGCTCCTCTGAGACTCCAGGGCATTCGCGTATTAAATTACATCGACGACTGGTTGATTCTAGCTCAATCCGAGCAGTTGGCAGTTCGGCATCGAGATGTCGTTCTGTCTCATATAAAGTTGTTGGGGTTACGGTTAAACGTAAAGAAAAGTGTGCTCCTCCCAGCTCAGATGACCACTTATCTAGGGGTGGTGTGGGATTCGACAACCATGCAAGCACGATTGTCTCCAGCACGTATCTCTGCGATTCTCACAGCCGTAAAAAGAGTGAAACTAGGCCAGTCACACACTGTGAAACAGTTTCAGAGATTGTTGGGTCTCATGGCAGCTGCGTCCAACGTGATAACTTTTGGCCTTCTGTACATGAGACCCCTGCAGTGGTGGCTCAGGACCAAGGGGTTTTCTCCGAGGGGAAATCCTTTCCGCATGATCAAGGTCACGCGGCGCTGCCTACGTGCCTTGGTCATGTGGAAGAAGCTTTGGTTCCTCACCCAGGGCCCAGTGTTGGGGGCTTCTTGTCGACGCTTAACGCTATCGACGGATGCATCCCTCACAGGATGGGGGGCGGTCATGAGTGGCCGCTCGGCGACTGGTCTTTGGCAGGACCATCAGCTCTCTTGGCACATAAATCGGCTAGAAATGATGGCGGTATTTCATGCTCTCAAATACTTCCTGCCGGACCTGAGAGGCCACCATGTGCTTGTCCGGTCAGACAACATGTCGGTGGTTTCTTACATCAACCATCAGGGGGGTCTGAGGTCTCGTATACTGTGCAAACTGGCTCATCAGATCCTCCTATGGGCCCAGGGGAAATTGCTGTCTCTCAGGGCAGTTTATATTCCAGGGCATCTGAATGTGGGTGCAGATATCCTGTCGAGGCAGGGGCTGAGGCCCGGGGAGTGGAGACTTCACCCCGAAGTGGTGGAGCTCCTATGGGAGAACTTTGGTCGAGCAGAGATCGATCTTTTTGCATCGTACGATACAACCCATTGTCCGCTGTGGTTCTCCCTCACTCATCCAGCTCCTCTCGGACTGGATGCCATGGTACAGGTGTGGCCGAGGTCACACCTGTACGCCTTCCCCCCGGTATCAATGCTCCCGGGAGTTCTGGAGAGGGTTCGCCAGGAAGGGGCTCATCTATTGTTAGTAGCCCCGTATTGGCCGGCCCGAGTTTGGTTCTCGGATCTAGTGTCTCTTCTGGACGGCTCTCCATTGGAGATTCCTGTCAGGAGGGATCTGCTGTCCCAAGCAAGGGGCACAATATTTCACCCTCACCCAGAGTTGTGGAGACTGTGGGCTTGGCCTCTGAGGGGGCCCAGCTCATAGAATCCGGTCTCTTGACTGAGGTCGTGGAGACCGTCCTGCAATCAAGAGCTCCCTCCACGAGAAAACTTTATGCTTTGAAATGGAAATTATTCTCTACCTGGTGTGGAGAACGTAATTTGGATCCTGTTAACTGCCCGGTTGGTACAGTTCTCGATTTCCTTCAAGACCGTTTCTCTGCTGGATTATCTCCTTCCACCTTAAAGGTGTACGTAGCAGCTATATCGGCATATCTCACCCATCTGGGGGCTACTTCTCTGGGGAGAGATCCTTTGGTTAATCGTTTTCTCCGTGGCACATTGAGGCTGAGGCCTGCACTGCACTCTAGAGCGCCGGCTTGTGATTTGGCCATTGTACTTGAGGGTCTGGCCCTGGCTCCCTTCGAGCCTATTGAAGAGGTTTCAGAAAAGTTCCTTACACTAAAAACTTTATTCTTGCCATTTCTTCAATTAAGAGAATTGGAGATTTGCAGGCCCTGTCGGTTGCTTTAACATGCCTAGAATTTGCACCTGGTATGGTTAAGGCATTTCTTCACCCTAGGCCGGGTTACATTCCTAAAATACTGACTAATGTTGCAGGCCCAATTGTGCTGCAGGCCTTCTGTCCTCCACCTTGTAATACCCCAGATCAGGAAAGACTAAATCTGTTGTGTCCAGTTCGGGCTTTGGATGCCTACGTTCACAGAGCTGCCCTGTGGCGTAGATCAGAGCAGTTATTTGTCTGCTTCGGTTCAACCAAGAAGGGTTGCCCTGCATCGAAACAGGTTATGAGCAAGTGGGTAGTCGAGGCTATCTCACTTGCTTATCAAGCGGTCGGACAGCCTTCACCTTTGGCTGTCCGTGCTCATTCTACAAGGAGTATGGCTGCCTCTACGGCTTTGATTTCGGGAGTTTCCCTTCATGACGTTTGTAATGCGGCAGGCTGGTCCTCACCGCATACATTTGTCAAATTTTATGATTTAGACCTCTCCACTCCGGGGGCGAGGTTGCTCGCTTCTTAGTGTGCGCAGGACTCACACAGAACGGGCACTTGTAATTATGGCGTAGTGGGTATGGGGTTCCCATTGCGTAAACGCAGCGGGAGTTCCCTTGATAGGGAACGTCTCTGGTTACGTATGTAACCTTAGTTCCCTGAGAGGGAACGAAACGCTGCGTTCGCCTGCCATACTTCCTGCATGCCCTGATCGACTTGCTTCCGGTTTTTCAGAAGCTGTCACGCTCTGCGTTCAGGAGTGATTTATAGTTTCCTGGTCTATGACGTCACCTGACGTCCCGCTCATTCATTGGACTGATTATACATGTGCTTCATGACGAGACACTTGGAAGTGTTCCCATTGCGTAAACGCAGCGTTTCGTTCCCTCTCAGGGAACTAAGGTTACATACGTAACCAGAGACGTTTTCCTTGCCATTATTCTAAAGGGTCAGACTCAGAAGTCTTAATATATCAACAGCACGATTAGTTTTAAAGGGGTGGTTGATTATGATTTCACTTTTCTAACTGTAGTTAGTGTGTAATGTTGCTGTTTTCTAACTGTAGTTAGTGTGTAATGTTGTGTTTTCTAACTGTAGTTAGTGTGTAATGTTGTGTTTTCTAACTGTAGTTAGTGTGTAATGTTGTGTTTTCTAGCTGTAGTTAGTGTGTAATGTTGTGTTTTCTAACTGTAGTTAGTGTGTAATGTTGTGTTTTCTAGCTGTAGTTAGTGTGTAATGTTGTGTTTTCTAACTGTAGTTAGTGTGTAATGTTGTGTTTTCTAACTGTAGTTAGTGTGTAATGTGTTTTCTAACTGTAGTTAGTGTGTAATGTTGTGTTTTCTAACTGTAGTTAGTGTGTAATGTTGTGTTTTCTAACTGTAGTTAGTGTGTAATGTTGTTTTCTAGCTGTAGTTAGTGTGTAATGTTGTGTTCCCTTTCGAAGGGAACTCAACAATACGTCATCGACGCTATGGGGAACGCCTCAGGCGTGGCAGGTGTCTGAAATCACAATCAAATCACGGCAATCACATTGACCGGCGACAGCCCGTGAATCATTACGTGAATGATTAACGTGCGACCTGGAAGTATATAAGGGCGCCTTGCAAACATGACAAATCATCTTTTCGTCTTCAGGGACTGTTTTGTCTGTAACCGCTTTTGTAAATCAGGTATTTATGAAATGCACTGAGAAGGCTGAGTGTTTTCAACTGTGCTTTTTCTGTCTGGGAAGGAAGAGCGCGCACAGGCAGTTCTTGAGGGAACTGCCTGTACAATTGCGAGCGTTTTTCTTTGAGAACGCTCCGATCTCGTCTGGCCCTCTCCTTGAGAGAAGAGGGCTCAGCGTCTGGGTGTAAAAAAAAAAAAAAAGGGATCCCAGATGAAGCCCGCCGATCGCCTTGAGAGGGGTATAATCCTCTCAGGCGATGCGGCGGCTGACGAGATTAAGCAGTGAGTGCTTTTCCGGACAAACAGGAGATGGCTGATGAGGGTGGTGATAATCAATCTTCTCATCCACCCTGCCCTGTGGATGCTGAACTGGTGGTTTTATGGTAACGTTGGGGGAAAAATCGCTCACTATGAGAGCGTTTTTTCCCCAGTCATAAAACCACTAGCTCAGGTGAGCCTTTCATTTCTTCCCGATCTCATACTGAGATCGAGAGGACATGGAAGAACCCATACTCTGCCCGTGTCCACCGACATCAGCGGGCTAGTCTCACTGATGTTGAGGTGATAGGAGAGCATGGGTATGTGTCGATGCCGCCCATTGACGAGACGTTTGCAACTATCTCGTGTCTGGACAGGCGTCTACACTGAGAGCTCAAACCCTGCCAGTTGAATGGCAGAGCATACACGCCAGCGGGTCAGGCCGGTGCTACCCTGCACATCATGGCGGTGTTGCAGGTACACCAGGCCAATCTGCTGGGGGATCTCGTCCAGGGGGTGGGGCCCCTGAGGCGGTTACTGAGCTGCGCCACGGAGTAAACCTGGCCGACATCGGGGAGAAGAGAGAAAGTCTTTCTCCTCGATTAGCTGCTTTCGCCCTCTGAGCTTTTTGGCACCTCCGTGTAGGCGGTGGCTGGAAAGTTCAGAGAGGCGAGGGCGCGCTCAGCTGTATTAGGACAAATACATACCGCTGAGATCCGTATCCACACCCAGACAGACGGGAGGGCCTGGCCCATTCTGGTCCGGGGACCTTAGACAGGGCCAGAGAGCCATTGTCGCCTCTCGTGCGCCTCCTCCGTGGAGGAGTAGATCGCAGTAGAGGTGCAACTCCCGCAAGAAGAGGGATCTGAGGGAGGTGATCCAGCACGATTGCACACAGCATCGGCATGGATCACCTCCCCTGAGGGCGTGATTATATCTTAGCCCTCTCCTCTCTTCCCCGACTCCCCAGACGCTTTCTACATCAGGCCTGAGGCTGGGCTCATGGTTAGAACAATGTTCTGTTGGCCTGCCTCTGCTTGGTTAGGAGAGTGCCTCTTTCAGGCATGTAAAGGTGGTAGACCCCATGTTCATAAAGAACTGTCTGGTAAGTCTTCACTTCGCACGCCGCAGGTGAGCTGTGTGGTCTTCTTTAGAGTAATTTTGTGTGCAACTAACACTAAAATTTATCTCTCTACAGACCTCGTTCCCTGTATAGAGCTATGGGGTCATGTAAGGTACATTTTTGGATTATTAGGGCCCTGAAGTCCCCCTTTAGGTGGCTAGAACGACTATCTTAGCCCTCGGGCTGTTAGCCACCTCAGGGTAGGGTAGTTGGTCTCCCTCCCATAGGATTTTCATCTTGGAGAATAGACTGACGCTAGTGCTTCAGATAGATCTTATGTCCGGTCCATGGGACCGTCTGACTTCCTTCCTGAGTACATCGCCCCCTTGAGCTCTGTGTGGGTTTTCAGTGGGCTGAGCGATTCTGCAGCCAGTTGTATGAAATAATAACTATTTTTCTAGTAAGGCTGTGGCTCCTCCGAGCCCTCAGGTAGATCTATGCTTGCAGGCTGGCCCTCACCAGGGCCGCCTCTGTAGCTGGTCTAGGCTGTGCCAGGGATAGTGGAGGCGCTCTGCTTAAGCATTTCTGCCTCTGAACCTTCACTGTGTGAATATAGGTTCCTAGCATCCCTGTATGACAGCCTCCTCCAATGGGAGTCGTTAGGCCAAGGCCCGCCCCCTTCTCTGCATTCTGTGGCGACAAGAGTAATGCAGCGTGGTGCAGAGGCATGGTTTGTAAAGATCCTGGGTTAGGCCTCAAATAGGCCTCCCCGGTACAATGTGTCTTTATTGAGCAGGGTTAGGCCGCCTTTCGCCTCACGAAGAGGCTGGGTCTGTCTGCCCGACCCTGCCGTGCAGAACTAGCATACGGATATGGGCTGCCAGTATAGGCTTTACTCACCTCGCTGAGCTACTGCTCGAGCGTCGGGTTGTAGGTGGTTGGCTCACAAACAAGCCCCACTCCCCTAGGTTGAGCACAGATACTTTTTCTGTCACCCCTAGAGCCACTGGCGGGCCCGCACCCTAGTAAACCTCAGGGTGAGGTGGAGAGTATTCCCCTGTGATACAGGGCAGGTCTGAGTCCTTCACTTTCAAGTTCTGTATTATCCTACCTCGCACCACTATGGCTCGGGTTCCACTAAAGTGGAGTGTAGTGCGAGTGTAATGTTGTGTTGTCTAACTGTAGTTAGTGTGTAATGTTGTGTTTTCTAGCTGTAGTTAGTGTGTAGTGTTGTGTTTTCTAACTGTAGTTAGTGTGTAATGTTGTGTTTGATCATAAACAACATCTGCAAAGTTACAACGCTCAAAGTTCAGAGCAAAGGAAGATATTTGCTTTTAAAGAAAAGGACTACAACAAACGGCTGGAACTACACGACATTCCTCCCGGGTTAGTGACATCACCAACCCTAGAATTTACATAAGCCCCGCCCCCTGAACACGCAGTCCATGTTGAGAAGAGGAAGAGTTGTTGTAGTCGAGCACATTTGTGAGTCAGCTCAAACTTTAGCATCCATCTTTTCACATGCAATAGAAAGTCACTCTGTGTGCATCTCACAACAGTTCCTATACGAGCGATTTATAGATTACCATGACAGAATATGCTAATTGAAGATAGTTAACTCCACATCAGCAACATAAATTCATCAACTAACCATTCAGAGACGTCCTGTTGCTTCTACATGTTGTCACTTCTTCTTGAGTCTCTCCATCTTTGTCTGACTCGTTTTAACATTAAAGACAGAACAGTTTCTGTCATGTTAGTGTGTGTGTGTGTGTGTGTGTGTGTGAGAGGTAATTGCAGATGCTAACACACACACAAGCTCTTGAAGCTCCGCCCTCTGCAGCAGCTCATTTGCATTTAAAGGGACAGACACAAAACGGCGTTTTTGCAAATCCTCAAAAAGTGCTAAAACATGCTATTATAAACATATCTGTGGGGTATTTTGTGCTAAAACTTCACACACACACACACTGGGGAAATCAGAGATTTATTTTGTATTTTACATCTTGTGAAAAGGGCATTATACCCCCCCTTTAACAGTATGTAGCTAACCATTGTATATTGACATTTATTAATTCTAAATCCCCTGCGTGCATTAGGCATACAGCTGCACATTAATACTCTGACGCGCGACCACAGCGCATGATGCCTAAGGGCACGTCCGCCAATTCCTTCAAGTTGTTAAAACGTATAATTTGTATTAATTAAAATTACGTTTAACATTCAAATACAGCCGACTTTTTTCCAATACCTCCCTTCATTTATTTACAGTAAACAACTATTTCTTAGGAAATTTCTGTAATATAATAAAAGTTTTTTTCTTTTATCATGTTTCAAAGGTTGTAGTTCCTATAAACCAGACTGACTTACAGCAGGTGAAATTGTGCCAATAGCTCCCTCTAGTTCTGCAATTCACCAAATGGTTTTTATTTATCAATATTATAATACATTTTAAACACTTGGTGGATTGCTTTGGTAGCGTGTCAAAGCATTCTCCAGTATAAATACGCAGATAATTCATGGTGATTTTGAAGTATATTTCATGTCGATCTACAATGGTTACATACCTGTTAAGCTTCACCAGAGCGCCGGCGCACTGAATCATCCTTTGTTTAGTTCAAAGTTACTATTAGATTTAATGTTATTACCTTGACAAACTATACATCATTAAAAAGATATAAAACTCAAGTTTCAATATTGGACCATTATTGTATTCTGAGAAACTTATAGTGACAGTTATGTCTTAATTTGTGTCAGGAGTTATGTAATAAAAAAAATGAGTCGATACCTTTAATATGAATTATGAGCATCAGCTGCTCCATTCATAAAAACTCCCGTGCGATCATCATGGTAGCGCTTGACAAAACAACGTCCCTCAGGGCTTTTGGCTCAAAAATGAGCAGATTTGGAGAAATATTGGTTTATGTCAGATGTCAATAGAGAGGAATAATATTTAGTGAATTTATACCCAAATGCGTCGATGTAATCATTATGAGCGCTGGATACTCTGATGTACTGTTTTCAATACACACCAGCAGCCCGAGGGCGCCATTTGCACTGTATAGTCAATGTATGGAACACAAGAAGAAGAGACATATCATGTGACATTCCAGGATGTCCCTGACATAAACAAAGCTTTCAGAGATCGCTGTAACATGCAGATAAAGATGTTTTGAAGACAATAATCATGATTGCAACGATATATGTTTTACCTGTGTTCTTCAAGCCATGTCAGGTATTTTCATAATAATAGATTATATTTATAATGTAATGCTAATCGATATAGACATTGTGCAGAATACTATAAAATAATATTATATTATATATAGCCTAATAAAATGTTCTGTCTGATTTTTTTAATTCAAAGCCAAATCAGATCACAGAAGGTTATTTAAAACACTCGACTTGCGCCAGTCGTGGTTCTACAATGAATTACACCACGTCGTGAGCGATTACACATTGTGAGGGATAAGGGATAGCTTCTGTGCACAGCACATTCTCAGCAAGCGGGGGCGCCAATTTGCCAATAATTGAAATGATAGATAATAGAAAACCGCTTTGCGGCGCAGAGGATTATTTTTTAACAGCTTGTGCCGCCCCCCATGTGACATGAAAAAATGTCACATTCATTCATTGTTTTCCGCCCGTGCCAAAACCGCTGACAATAAACAGAAGTTTGCATTTTAGAGTCTAATTAAAATAAAGTCATATGACATGATCTTGAAAAACATTTAACTAAATACAGAGTTTGAGACTGATCATCTTCAGATTTTAAATAAAACATAGTCAGACATGTGGCTTTAGCTGCAGTGCATTTCTAGATTGATACAATGCCAACTTCAATTTTATTTTCATGAAGATGTTTCATAAAAATACATTTCTAACAACTTTACAAAACTTTGAAGCTATTTATAACCATTTATTTTCATTATGACAATAATTATTTCTAAATGAACAAGAAACTGCCAGGTGCAGCTGTCAAAACTAATCGTGGTGTTGATATATTAAGACTGCCGACTATATGGAACAGTGGCCAGGAAAACTTACTTTAATGCACTCCGAGAGCCCTCTAGTGGTCAGGAGCATTTCTGTTGCGGCTTCATTTCGTTGTGTTGTACTTTTTCCGTTGTGTTGTGGCTCATTTAGTTGTGTTGTGAATTTATGTTTGCTTTATAAATTTCGTTGCACTACTGGGCCACCATAGTTTCAGGGTCAGACTGCTAAACATTGCCCATATGTAATGTGACATACATTCTCGAGTCACATTTTCCTTCTGAAATAACCAAATGATACAGAAGATTAACCAAACTCTTTATTTTAATTACATTTTCCACACATAATTTTACAAAAAGATAAATCATAATCTAATTGCATCAGTATCATGATTATTATAAAAAAAATAAAGATTATAATAAAGATATAAAGCTTCATAATGAGAGAAACATTCATTCTACTGCAGTTAGTTACAGAAATATGAATGTTATCATTATTTGCAGAAATCCAACAGAGGGATGTTGGAGTGTGTGCTGTTGTGATTGAGTGTGTCTAATCATTGGTTTCCGTGTGTGGGGGTGATTGCTTCATCTCCTCATTATTAGGTGCATTATGCCTGCGGAGACTCTCGACAGCAAACAGAGGAGTCACCTACACAGAGAAGGAGAGAGAACATCCCTGTGATTACTCCACAATGACCTCTAGTCAAGTCAAGTCAAGAATATTTCTATAGCGCTTTTCACAATACAGATTGTATCAAAGCAGCTTCACAGTATTAAATTAAAATAATAATAAAACGTCCATGTATGGTAATGGTAATCAATAGTATTATTCATTGATTAATTAAATTGAATATCCCCAACTGAGAAAGCCAAAGGCAACAGTGGCAAGGAACGAAAAACTCCATCAGGTGACCTAAAACTCCATCAGGTGACCTAATGGAGACCTAAAACTCCATCAGGTGACCTAAAACTCCATCAGGTGACCTAAAACTCCATCAGGTGACCTAATGGTGACCTAAAACTCCATCAGGTGACCTAATGGAGACCTAAAACTCCATCAGGTGACCTAAAACTCCATCAGGTGACCTAATGGTAACCTAAAACTCCATCAGGTGACCTAATGGAGAAAAAAAAACCTTGGGAGAACCCAGGCTCAGTCGGGGGCCAGTTCTCCTCTGGCGGTTATGAACTAGAGGCCGGATTTAACTGTAAGATTAAAACATTTATATGAATGCCTGGCTGAAGAGATGCGTCTTTAGTCTAGTTTTGAACTGGGAGAGCGAGTCTGAGCAACGAACAGTATCAGGAAGGCTATTCCAGAGTTTTGGAGCTAAATGTGAAAATGCTCTCCCTCCTTTGGTGGACTTAGATATCCTAGGTATAACCAAAAGCCTCGAATTTAGCGATCTTAAAGAGCACGATGGATTATAGGGCGATAGAAGATCCGTTAAATAGACTGGAGCTAAGCCGTTTAGGGCTTTATAAGTCAGTAACAATACCTTATAATTAATACGGAACTTTATAGGTAACCAATGTAGTGATGATAAGATCGGTGTTATATGATCATATTTTCTTGATCTGGTAAGAACTCTAGCGGCTGCATTTTGGACTAACTGTAGCTTGTTTACGGAGGATGCAGGACAACCAGCTAATAAAGCATTACAGTAATCTAGTCTCGAGGTCATGAATGCATGAACTAACTTTTCTGCATCAGAAACTGATAGCATGTTACGTAGCTTAGCAATGTTTCTAAGGTGGAAAAAGGCTGTTTTTGTAACATATGAAATATGATTTTTAAAAGACAGGTCGCAGTCTAGTATGACCTCCAGGTCTTTTACTGTAGAGGATAAAGTAACAGGACATCCTACTATGTTAAAGTTGTATTGTGAGAGGTTTTGTGGGCGGTTTTTTGAACCGATAAGTAGTACCTCTGTCTTGTCTGGATTTAATAAAAAAAAATTAAGCATCATCCAATCTTTTATATCTTTAACACACTCTGTCAATTTTGATAAATTAGCGTTTTCATCCGGCCGTGATGAAATATATATTTGAGTGTCATCAGCATAACAATGGAAACTAATTACAAGTTTCCTTATAATATTTCCAAGTGGCATCATATATATTGAGAATAATAGAGGGCCTAGCACAGATCCCTGCGGCACTCCATAATTTACTGAAGATATGATCGATTTTTTTCCATTTAAATAGACAAAATGGTAGCGGTCAGATAAGTATGATCTAAACCAGCTTAATGCTTGTCCTTGAACGCCAGTATAATTTTGTAGTCGATCTAAGAGTATTTTATGATCTATAGTGTCGAACGCAGCACTAAGATCGAGTAAAACTAGTATTGAGATGCAGCCTTGGTCAGAAGCTAAAAGTAAATCATTAGTGATTTTAACGAGCACAGTTTCTGTGCTATGATGTGGCCTGAATCCTGACTGAAACTTTTCATAGATGTCATTTTCTTGCAAAAAATAGCACAGTTGAGCGGACACAACTTTTTCTAATATTTTAGACATAAATGGAAGATTTGAAATGGGTCTGTAATTTGCTAGATTATGTGGGTCTAATTGTGGTTTCTTAATGAGTGGTTTTATAACTGCCAGTTTAAATGTTTTTGGAACATGACCTAAAGATAGAGACGAGTTAATAATATTGAGAAGAGGCTCTTCCACTATAGGTAACACTTCTTTCAGTAGTTTAGTGGGTATTGGATCTAATAAACATGTTGTTGTTTTAGATGAAGTGATAAGTTTATTTAACTCTTTTTGTTCTATAGTTGTAAAGCACTGTAATTGTTCTTGCGGGGTGATAATTGAGGCATATTTATAAGGTGCGATTGAAGACTGAACGTTTACAATTGTGGTTCTGATGCTTTCTATTTTCTCACTGAAGAAGTTCATGAAATCATTACTGCTAAACTGTAACGGGATATTTTGGTCAGGTGACGTTTGTTTATTTATTAGTCTAGCCACAATGTTAAATAAAAACCTTGGATTATTTTGGTTGTTTTCTATTAGTTTGCGGAGATGCTCAGCCCTTGTCGCTTTTAGGGCCTTTTTATAACGTGACATACTGGGCCCTATTTTAACGATCTGAAACGCAAGTGTCAAAGTGCAAGTAACTTTGTGGGCGGATCCCGGCGCTGTTGCTATTTTCGGCGGGATGAATGCCTCTTGCGCCTGGCGCAAATCTAAAAGGGGTTGGTCTGAAATCGCTTCATTATTCATAGGTGTGGTTTGGGCGTAACGCGAAATAAACCAATCAGAGCGTCCTCTCACATTCCCTTTAAGAGCAGGCGCGCTTGTTCCATGGCGGATCGCTATTATAACGGCGGATTTGCCAGCGCATGCCAGGAGCGGTTCACAGCCGAGGAGACCGACGTTCTCGTCAGGACCGTAAAACACAGAGAAGTGACATTGGGGATGATGGGAGAAACCCACCCAAATTAGATTCGGTTAAACAGGCGTATAATTTGGGTAAATGTGAAGCCTAATTTAGATTTAAAAAAAAAATCTAGATAGATCTTTTTCACATCTTCACGGGCACAACAATGATTTCCCTCGTGTGTTAATATTTTTCCTTGTAATAATGTATGATTTGCAAAAATGAAAACTGCTGCGTCTGTTTATATTAGAAAATCAAAGTGGATGCGCGTTAACATTATGGCCAAGCACGCGCCCTTAAAATACCATATCCCTAACGCGCAACGCGCCGCTGTCTTTAGACTGTTTTTTTCCTGGTCAGTGGCGCAATTGCTTTCTAAAACTAGAAAATAGCACCAGGGAACTTTTGCGCCGGAACATGCTCCTCTTTGCGCTGAACCGCCCCCGCGAGCGCAAGTTCATTCCCTAATTTACCGACGTGCGTCTATGGAGGGAAAAGTCCGCTGTGCGCGGGTGCAAAATAGGAATGATACATGCGTCGGTGTTCAAAGTCAATTGCGCTGGGTGCAAGATAGGGCCCACTGTCTTCCACGCGATTCTAAAGACCTCTAAATTAGTTTGTTTCCATTTACGCTCTAATTTACGGGTTTCTCTCTTTAGAACATGCGTAGTATTGTTGTACCATGGTGCTTTACTTTTCTCTCTGACCTTTTTTAATCTAATGGGTGCAACAATATCCAATGTTCTAGAGAGAATGGTGCTCATAGTGCTAGTTACTTCCTCTAGTTCATCTGTTTGTTTGGGTTCAGGCAGTAACTGAGACAAATCAGATAAGCAATTTGAGAAATTATCTATGGTGGATGGAAGGATTGTTCTGCCTGGTCGGTAACGCGGCGCAGCGTGACAGTACTGTAGTCCGTAATATACAAGCTACCAGGAAGTGGTCACTGACACCATCACTTTGTGGAATGATATCTATATCGGTTGGATCGGTTCCATATGATATAATTAAATCGAGTGTATGGTTAAGACGATGAGTTGGTCCGGTGATGTTTTGCTTGACCCCAAAGGAGTTTAATAAATCTGTAAACGCAGCCCCTAACGCATCATTTGAATTATCTACGTGTATGTTAAAATCTCCAACAATTAATGCCTTATCGACATTGACCAATAGATCTGAGAGAAAATCTGAAAACTCTTTTAGGAAATCAGCGTAAGGCCCTGGCGGTCTATATACGGTAGCCAGGGCTAGAGATAGTAGGGATTTTTTTCTGACATCTAAGAGCGTAACATTTAATACAAGTACTTCAAACTAATTAAATTTGTCACCTGTTTTCTGAGTAACATTAAGAATATCTCTATAGATTGTTGCAACACCGCCGCCACGACCAATCAGACGGGGCTCATGCTTATAACAGTATCCTGGCGGAGTGGACTCATTTAGACCGAAATAGTCATTTGGTTTAAGCCAGGTTTCAGTAAGGCAGAGTACATCGAAGCTATTATCTGTGACTATTTCATTTACAATAGCTGCTTTAGGTGTGAGTGATCTAATGTTCAGAAGACCTAGCTTTAGAAATAGTTTTTGTTCACTAATAGCGAGTTTTAATAACAATTAGATTTTTCCTAGATCCTGCAGTAGATTTATTATTTGATCTCACTAAGCGAGGAATAGACACAGTTTCTATTAAATGTTCTACACTAGTATTTATATCAATTAATTTGGTGCAGCAGAGACTGTGATTTGGATTTTTGGTAACTAGTCAAACGGTCTTGTTACCAAAAATCCAAATCTACTGGAGAGAGAACATCCCTGTGATTACTCTACAATGCCCTCTACTGGAGAGAGAACATCCCTGTGATTACTCCACAATGCCCTCTACTGGAGAGAACATCCCTGTGATTACTTTACAATGCCCTCTACTGGAGAGAGAACATCCCTGTGATTACTCTACAATGCCCTCTACTGGAGAGAGAACATCCCTGTGATTACTCCACAATGCCCTCTACTGGAGAGAGAACATCCCTGTGATTACTCTACAATGCCCTCTACTGGAGAGAGAACATCCCTGTGATTACTCCACAATGCCCTCTACTGGAGAGAGAACATCCCTGTGATTACTCCACAATGCCCTCTACTGGAGAGAGAACATCCCTGTGATTACTCTACAATGCCCTCTACTGGAGAGAGAACATCCCTGTGATTACTCTACAATGCCCTCTACTGGAGAGAGAACATCCCTGTGATTACGCTACAATGCCCTCTACTGGAGAGAGAACATCCCTGTGATTACGCTACAATGCCCTCTACTGGAGAGAGAACATCCCTGTGATTACTCTACAATGCCCTCTACTGGAGAGAGAACATCCCTGTGATTACTCCACAATGCCCTCTACTGGGGAGAGAACATCCCTGTGATTACTCTACAATGCCCTCTACTGGAGAGAGAACATCCCTGTGATTACTTTACAATGCCCTCTACTGGAGAGAGAACATCCCTGTGATTACTCCACAATGCCCTCTACTGGAGAGAGAACATCCCTGTGATTACTTTACAATGCCCTCTACTGGAGAGAGAACATCCCTGTGATTACTCCACAATGCCCTCTACTGGAGAGAGAACATCCCTGTGATTACTCTACAATGCCCTCTACTGGAGAGAGAACATCCCTGTGATTACTTTACAATGCCCTCTACTGGAGAGAGAACATCCCTGTGATTACTCCACAATGCCCTCTACTGGAGAGAGAACATCCCTGTGATTACTCTACAATGCCCTCTACTGGAGAGAGAACATCCCTGTGATTACTCTACAATGCCCTCTACTGGAGAGAGAACATCCCTGTGATTACTCCACAATGCCCTCTACTTGAGAGAGAACATCCCTGTGATTACTCCACAATGCCCTCTACTGGAGAGAGAACATCCCTGTGATTACTCTACAATGCCCTCTACTGGAGAGAGAACATCCCTGTGATTACTCCACAATGCCCTCTACTGGAGAGAGAACATCCCTGTGATTACTCTACAATGCCCTCTACTGGAGAGAGAACATCCCTGTGATTACTTTACAATGCCCTCTACTGGAGAGAACATCCCTGTGATTACTCCACAATGCCCTCTACTGGAGAGAGAACATCCCTGTGATTACTCCACAATGCCCTCTACTGGAGAGAGAACATCCCTGTGATTACTCTACAATGCCCTCTACTTGAGAGAGAACATCCCTGTGATTACTCTACAATGCCCTCTACTGGAGAGAGAACATCCCTGTGATTACGCTACAATGCCCTCTACTGGAGAGAGAACATCCCTGTGATTACTCTACAATGCCCTCTACTGGAGAGAGAACATCCCTGTGATTACTCCACAATGCCCTCTACTGGAGAGAGAACATCCCTGTGATTACTCCACAATGCCCTCTACTGGAGAGAGAACATCCCTGTGATTACTCTACAATGCCCTCTACTGGAGAGAGAACATCCCTGTGATTACGCTACAATGCCCTCTACTGGAGAGAGAACATCCCTGTGATTACTCCACAATGCCCTCTACTGGAGAGAGAACATCCCTGTGATTACTCCACAATGCCCTCTACTGGAGAGAGAACATCCCTGTGATTACTCTACAATGCCCTCTACTGGAGAGAGAACATCCCTGTGATTACTCCACAATGCCCTCTACTGGAGAGAGAACATCCCTGTGATTACTCTACAATGCCCTCTACTGGAGAGAGAACATCCCTGTGATTACTCTACAATGCCCTCTACTGGAGAGAGAACATCCCTGTGATTACTCTACAATGCCCTCTACTGGAGAGAGAACATCCCTGTGATTACTCTACAATGCCCTCTACTGGAGAGAGAACATCCCTGTGATTACTCCACAATGCCCTCTACTTGAGAGAGAACATCCCTGTGATTACTCTACAATGCCCTCTACTGGAGAGAGAACATCCCTGTGATTACTCCACAATGCCCTCTACTGGAGAGAGAACATCCCTGTGATTACTCTACAATGCCCTCTACTTGAGAGAGAACATCCCTGTGATTACTCTACAATGCCCTCTACTGGAGAGAGAACATCCCTGTGATTACTCCACAATGCCCTCTACTGGAGAGAGAACATCCCTGTGATTACTTTACAATGCCCTCTACTGGAGAGAGAACATCCCTGTGATTACTCTACAATGCCCTCTACTGGAGAGAGAACATCCCTGTGATTACTCCACAATGCCCTCTACTGGAGAGAGAACATCCCTGTGATTACTCTACAATGCCCTCTACTGGAGAGAGAACATCCCTGTGATTACTCCACAATGCCCTCTACTTGAGAGAGAACATCCCTGTGATTACTCTACAATGCCCTCTACTGGAGAGAGAACATCCCTGTGATTACTCTACAATGCCCTCTACTGGAGAGAGAACATCCCTGTGATTACTCTACAATGCCCTCTACTGGAGAGAGAACATCCCTGTGATTACTCTACAATGCCCTCTACTGGAGAGAGAACATCCCTGTGATTACTCCACAATGCCCTCTACTGGAGAGAGAACATCCCTGTGATTACTCTACAATGCCCTCTACTGGAGAGAGAACATCCCTGTGATTACTCTACAATGCCCTCTACTGGAGAGAGAACATCCCTGTGATTACTCCACAATGCCCTCTACTGGAGAGAGAACATCCCTGTGATTACTCTACAATGCCCTCTACTGGAGAGAGAACATCCCTGTGATTACTCTACAATGCCCTCTACTGGAGAGAGAACATCCCTGTGATTACTCTACAATGCCCTCTACTGGAGAGAGAACATCCCTGTGATTACTCTACAATGCCCTCTACTGGAGAGAGAACATCCCTGTGATTACTCCACAATGCCCTCTACTTGAGAGAGAACATCCCTGTGATTACTCCACAATGCCCTCTACTGGAGAGAGAACATCCCTGTGATTACTCTACAATGCCCTCTACTGGAGAGAGAACATCCCTGTGATTACTCCACAATGCCCTCTACTGGAGAGAGAACATCCCTGTGATTACTCCACAATGCCCTCTACTGGAGAGAGAACATCCCTGTGATTACTCTACAATGCCCTCTACTGGAGAGAGAACATCCCTGTGATTACTCTACAATGCCCTCTACTGGAGAGAGAACATCCCTGTGATTACTCTACAATGCCCTCTACTGGAGAGAGAACATCCCTGTGATTACTCTACAATGCCCTCTACTGGATAGAGAACATCCCTGTGATTACGCTACAATGCCCTCTACTGGAGAGAGAACATCCCTGTGATTACTCCACAATGCCCTCTACTGGAGAGAGAACATCCCTGTGATTACTCCACAATGCCCTCTACTGGAGAGAGAACATCCCTGTGATTACTCCACAATGCCCTCTACTTGAGAGAGAACATCCCTGTGATTACTCCACAATGCCCTCTACTGGAGAGAGAACATCCCTGTGATTACTCTACAATGCCCTCTACTGGAGAGAGAACATCCCTGTGATTACTCCACAATGCCCTCTACTGGAGAGAGAACATCCCTGTGATTACTCCACAATGCCCTCTACTGGAGAGAGAACATCCCTGTGATTACTCTACAATGCCCTCTACTGGAGAGAGAACATCCCTGTGATTACTCTACAATGCCCTCTACTGGAGAGAGAACATCCCTGTGATTACTCTACAATGCCCTCTACTGGAGAGAGAACATCCCTGTGATTACTCTACAATGCCCTCTACTGGATAGAGAACATCCCTGTGATTACGCTACAATGCCCTCTACTGGAGAGAGAACATCCCTGTGATTACTCCACAATGCCCTCTACTGGAGAGAGAACATCCCTGTGATTACTCTACAATGCCCTCTACTGGAGAGAGAACATCCCTGTGATTACGCTACAATGCCCTCTACTTGAGAGAGAACATCCCTGTGATTACTACAATGCCCTCTACTGGAGAGAGAACATCCCTGTGATTACTCTACAATGCCCTCTACTGGAGAGAGAACATCCCTGTGATTACTCCCCAATGCTCTCTACTGGAGAGAGAACATCCCTGTGATTACTCCACAATGCCCTCTACTGGAGAGAGAACATCCCTGTGATTACTCTACAATGCCCTCTACTGGAGAGAGAACATCCCTGTGATTACTCTACAATGCCCTCTACTGGAGAGAGAACATCCCTGTGATTACTCTACAATGCCCTCTACTGGAGAGAGAACATCCCTGTGATTACTCTACAATGCCCTCTACTGGAGAGAGAACATCCCTGTGATTACTCTACAATGCCCTCTACTGGAGAGAGAACATCCCTGTGATTACTCTACAATGCCCTCTACTGGAGAGAGAACATCCCTGTGATTACGCTACAATGCCCTCTACTGGAGAGAGAACATCCCTGTGATTACTCCACAATGCCCTCTACTGGAGAGAGAACATCCCTGTGATTACTCCACAATGCCCTCTACTGGAGAGAGAACATCCCTGTGATTACTCCACAATGCCCTCTACTGGAGAGAGAACATCCCTGTGATTACTCTACAATGCCCTCTACTGGAGAGAGAACATCCCTGTGATTACTCTACAATGCCCTCTACTGGAGAGAGAACATCCCTGTGATTACTCCACAATGCCCTCTACTGGAGAGAGAACATCCCTGTGATTACTCTACAATGCCCTCTACTGGAGAGAGAACATCCCTGTGATTACTCTACAATGCCCTCTACTGGAGAGAGAACATCCCTGTGATTACTCTACAATGCCCTCTACTGGAGAGAGAACATCCCTGTGATTACTCTACAATGCCCTCTACTGGAGAGAGAACATCCCTGTGATTACTCTACAATGCCCTCTACTGGAGAGAGAACATCCCTGTGATTACTCCACAATGCCCTCTACTGGAGAGAGAACATCCCTGTGATTACTCCACAATGCCCTCTACTGGAGAGAGAACATCCCTGTGATTACTCTACAATGCCCTCTACTGGAGAGAGAACATCCCTGTGATTACTCTACAATGCCCTCTACTGGAGAGAGAACATCCCTGTGATTACTCTACAATGCCCTCTACTGGAGAGAGAACATCCCTGTGATTACTCCCCAATGCTCTCTACTGGAGAGAGAACATCCCTGTGATTACTCTACAATGCCCTCTACTGGAGAGAGAACATCCCTGTGATTACTCTACAATGCCCTCTACTGGAGAGAGAACATCCCTGTGATTACTCTACAATGCCCTCTACTGGAGAGAGAACATCCCTGTGATTACTCCCCAATGCTCTCTACTGGAGAGAGAACATCCCTGTGATTACTCCCAATGCTCTCTACTGGAGAGAGAACATCCCTGTGATTACGCTACAATGCCCTCTACTGGAGAGAGAACATCCCTGTGATTACGCTACAATGCCCTCTACTGGAGAGAGAACATCCCTGTGATTACTCTACAATGCCCTCTACTGGAGAGAGAACATCCCTGTGATTACTCCCCAATGCTCTCTACTGGAGAGAGAACATCCCTGTGATTACTCCCCAATGCTCTCTACTGGAGAGAGAACATCCCTGTGATTACTCTACAATGCCCTCTACTGGAGAGAGAACATCCCTGTGATTACGCTACAATGCCCTCTACTGGCAGTCAAAGAACTGCTGCTCTTACAGAAAAGTGCATCATTTACATTGGAACAACAAAAAAAACAATCGAGATTTTTAAATATCAGGACATTTTATATTGCATACTTAAATAAGTCTATTAAATAATGAATAGGTAAATGAATAAGTAATAAATGTATGTGTGAATAAGTTAAATTGCTTAAAATTATTTTTAAAATTATTGGTCCTGACCATAGCTCTGCCCCTTGGAAAAAAAATTGTCTCATAATAATGACTTTGTATCTCATAAGTAAAAGATACAAAGTTATAATTATTATTCATTATATCATATTCATTACATTCCACATTTTAGGTAATATAATTGGACTACTTTTTGATTCATTTTAGATAGGGTTGGGTATCGGTTGGGTTTTATCCGATACCAGTACCTACCGGTACTCTGTATTTTTTAAACGGTTCTGGTGCTTAAGAAAACGAAAACGCACACACTTTGTCAAAAAAGAATACCCTTTTATTTACAGGGCCAAACTGGACAATATTAAAGGTGGGGTATGTAATTCTCTTTTTTGGCCATTTTTTTAAAATCACTTAAAATCCTATTCCTAACCCACTTACAGCCACTGAGTTAGAAGCACTGAAATAAAAATTAAGCAATTTAATCATCTGTGGAGCAGGCAGGACTCAAAAAACTCCAGCCAATCATTTCCAAGACCACCTAAAATCATTGGACAGTAAGTGCGTCAATCAAACGGTCGTACCATCCCCCCTCCCCCCATCCATGTCCATGTTCTTTGAATGGGTGGAGTCAAAGGAAAGAAGGTAGGACCATTTGAGTTGTGTATTTTCAAAATCTGCCAGCCGTTTTACAAATCACATACCCCACCTTTAACTTATATATTAAAATATTTTCTGATTAATATTTAAATATTTTGTCTTCACATATTATGCCTTTTACTTTAGGCAGAGAAATATCTGACACTGAGCAGAATAGTTTAACACACACAGTATAGCCTCGTATAAAGAAGTGTTGGAACTTTGTTAAAACATTTTGCATACGGTGTCACACTCGCTGTTGAATGGCAACGGTGTTTGCTAGCCTACTTGATATGCAAGATTTGCAGTTGGCATTAAAATAAATGACCCGAAGAGGAACGGCTGCTGTTATCATCATCTGTGATGTCGCAACCCGATCACACTAAATGCATCTCTATAGCACACAGTGTGTTTATCGTGTAATTTATACGCGAAAATTAGTTTTTACGTGCATATACGCATGGGTTTGGGTTGGTCAGGGTAGGTTTAGTAGTGGTGTGGCGCGTGAGTACAGTAGGTAGTCAACCAGAATGCCTATTACCGCTGCGCTAGCCGCCGCGGCAAACTAACGCGTTTTAACTAACTAAAACTAATCCAGTCACATTTTAACCCTCTGGGGTCGGCAATCACGCCGGCGTGATTTGCGCGTTTTTTTTCACATAGCAGCTGATTAAACTTAAAATACTCAGTCATATATGGTCATACAGACTTAATAAAAATGAAAAAGAATCTGTGAGATGTCTACTTTTGTATGTGTCCACTTACAATCAAAACAAAACGTTGTGCTTAGTGATCGACCGATTTATCGGTTTACCGATATTTTTAGCGATAATTAAGCATTTTCCCATAATCGGGTATCGGTTTTGTAATATCGGATTCACCGATAGACGGCGCCATCTTGTGGGCGTTTTGAGAATTTCGCCATTGCAGCACCGCGTCTGAGGAGAGACGAGACAACAACAACTGTGTGAACAGCACAGGTAAAGTAGGTTATATGTAGGCCTACTACTTGCTTTGCTTCAATTATTCAACCTTATTTTACATAACAGACATAATGCACGAATTAGATTTGAGACAAAAATGCCTGTTTATTTATGCAGCTTGGCGGCTCTAAAAAAAAAAATCACGGAGTCAGCCTAAAACGTTGTGTCCAGTCTCAATAAAGACGTAACTTTACATTAATTAAATAAAACCGACGTGAATGAGTGCATGTTGTAAATAAAAGCGCTGAATTTAATTATCGCTCTATTGTATTCGCTCACCATTAGTCGCGTAAAAAAAGTTTGTTCATCTGAGCACTCACTGGGTTGATGATCAGGAATGCTCATGCCCGGCCACTGCATGAAACTTTTAACAAGATTCACTTGTTTAAAACACCCTAAATGATATTAGCACTTATTACATAACCATTATTTCGCTAATACACATCTAAATAAACACAGCTCTGTGGAAATTCATTATTTATTATTTCCACAAATCAGCGCCGCCGCTTCCACCAGGCGCATCACGCGCTGTGCGTAGGGCACCACCGAGTGCTGAGGGGACACCAACAAAATAGCCTTTTAAAATCTCAAATTAGTTAAAATATCCCGGAATCAAGAGCGAGCGAGCGCGCGAGACAAAGACTGTGCTTCAAACCGCGTAGCGCGTGCACGGCAGAGAGGGAGAGGGAGCAAGAAACCCTGCGCGTGTGCCTCATGAAGCGCATAACTTTTTTTTTACCTCATCAAAGCTTTTATTTTTAAACAAAGACACTTTAGTAACAGTGCACTTAATTTTTTGCCCTCAGACTTCTCTATTTATTGGTGTATAAATAAGTTTATTTATTTTTTTGGAAACAGGAGGGAGTGATTGTTATAAATAAAATTGTTTGTTCAGTTCAGTTCAGTTGTGTTGTAATAATTGTGTCAAAAACAGAAGTATAACAGTAAATAAATATCGGTTCTGCATATCGGTTATCGGGCATGTAAACATGCAAATAATCGTTATCAGTATCGGTTTTAAAAAATCAATATCGGTCGATCACTAGTTGTGCTTTTGTAAAATAAAGAAATTAAACAGGGTGTGCTTTCTGCCTCTCCGTCTCGTAAACTTTTTTTTTGAGCACGTCTCTAAACATAAACAAAACTCAGCGAATACTTGTCACACATTTATGAGCTCTTTATCTTTATAAACATTTAAGTGTGTAGTTTTAAATGATCTGATTCAAAACGAAAACAAATATTCTCTGTTTAAGTAATTTGTATAAAACCAACAAGATATCCAGTTTCTCAAACCCTTGCTCATTAGTTTTAATGTGACCACACCCACACGCGCAAAACATATAGACATGCAAATCGTCCATGCGTCTCGCGAATGCCCCCATTACCTCAACAACAAAGCGCCGCCAAACTTCATCAGTCCTCTGCTCTCGTCGAGTTTGGAAGACACGCTGTGAGATTATTGGGTTTACATCAGAAGAAGAAGAACGCGATTTGAAGACAAGAACGATTTTAAGGTAAGAAATAAATCTGAATTATATTAGTTAGTGTTATTGTTGCATAAACTTCATATTGCCATTGAACTGTTGCTCGATGCTTCAGTGAATGTTCCCTGCACGCGCTGTGAGAGTTTGAGTCATTCGCGCGACGTGCGTTTGAAAAGCAAAAAGCACCATGATTTTACTCCAATCTCATTTCATAACGTCATATCGATTGTAAACATTTGAAGTAATATGATAATCAATATGTTTTTTCTCTAGTGTAGTGTTACTGAAGTGTTCCTTTTTAACTATGCCTGCTAAACTATTGTTCTTATTATTTGATTCAGCCCTGCAGGTATATGCCTACAAGGCACAACAAATATATATATCCTTTTTATATATATATGTGTGTGTGTGTGTGTGTGTATTTTGTAAATTTTAAAAAGGAATTTTAACCAGAACAAATCTAAAATGTATTCCCACAATCATGCAGCCCTAGTTTCTTCTTGATATCAGCATGTTCACAGGTTTTTTATATATATATATATATTTTTTAGGTAGCTACCCGTCCTGCTGACTTCAACATGAGCATGAGGAGGTAAAGTGAAAAATCAAACACCTGGGAAATGACAGGTATGCACTATGTTTCAGGAATGGCACAAAGGTGTGTGACTGGTTAAGTCTCTGTCTTTAGTTCAGTGTGTTAAATAATGTGCTTTTTTGCCATTTGTTGTGTATCTTTGGATTATGTTGTGTTGTAAATAAATCCAAACAATCAAAAAGCCATTCTTTTTTAAATCTCCTCATTCTTTGTGCAAGGTAATGTAATGATAGCGCCTGAGAGCTCCTAATAGGGCCATTATGAGGGTCTTTGTCTTTTCTCAGGTGTGAAACACTCAATATTCATGGGTGGTTAACGCCTCCTCGCATAAAGCTTTCTTACACAAGACATGTCATACAAATTATAAAACAATATACTGTCTTATCTGAATGAGTATACAGGATGATTTTCACATAGTTTTGGAGCAAATATTCTAGGCTACGTGATACAATTTTCAAAAGCCTTGCAAAGAAATAATCAGTTTGGGTTTCATGACATTATTTCAGTGACTTTTTTTTTGGTCATTTTCACAAACCACGCATAAATGTTATTATCTCAAAACTACAAACTTTTACATACATGCTGCTGACCTATTATTGTAGCAGAGTTTGTGCTGAATGCAGTGTAATAAGACTTTAGTCATGAAAATGTCACAAGTAACAGAAATAAGCACAAATGTAAGAGCATGTCAGAACACCTCCAGGACCCAGAAAACACCTCAGACCCCAGAGGGTTAAAGTCATTTGCGAAATGACCAAAAGGTGGCGCAAAGGGACATTGTGCAAAACAGCAGCAATTGCCGTATTTTGAAATGTAAGTGGGGTTAATGTCAATTAACAGTAAGGATGAAATACTATAGCACATTTGTATAGGACAGTAAAATAGAATCATAATTAAAAAATAGAGACGAGAACAATATAGCCTTTATTTCATATTGTAGCCTACGCCTAGACGTCGGTGGGCGACATAAGCCTATTGCCCGTTGGGAGCAGCGTGATAAAAAAATAAAAATATAATAAGAAAAAGGGCATTGCTCAGTGAGTAAATTCATGGCCGAGTGGTAGAACTTACGTATCGGTCATTTGGATGACACAGGTACAAATCCCGAACAAACATGGACTATTGTACATTTTATATTAGCCTATTAATGCATGTCATAGCCTATTATTAATGCAGACAAACAAACAAACACATTTTTTTTATATAGGATAGCCTTTTTTGAAGGGGTTCCCTATAGCCTATATAAAGAGTTTTTAAAAAACATGGTTTTAAGCAAGGTGGGATTTGCCAGGGGGGACGGGGATTTCCTTCTGGTCTAAACATCCCTGCTTCTGCTGAATTATTTTAATCCCCCCTCCCTCCACAGTAATCAATGCTATAAATTACTTCACCAATAAGTAATTATTGTATAAAATAAAAATATGCAACAGGCTCTTCACTCCAAGTCCCATCATCCTCCCTGGCCCTTACCTGCAGTCTCTTTCCCCTCACTTCTGGGTCTGATCTCGTCCTTACCAGATGTACAGACACCTGAACCTGAACCTGAACCGCCGTCTACCTTCATCAGTCTTCAACCTGCCATATCCAGTGATTCAGCCATTATCTTTTACCTGCTCCACCTGATCCATCTGAACCACCAGCTAAGTTCCATATCCTGTCCTGAACCTTCTTCATCACCCTCCAGACTCATCTATAGGTTATCTCCGTACCTCTGTATAATAAACCCCTTTGTTCACTACATACCTGTCAGCCTCTCTCTCTACTACTCAGTAGACCTGAACCTCTACGTCTCTGTAGATCAGTCCCTTACGTGACAGAAGATCAGACGCTTCACAGACCCCCATGGACACCTGAAAATTAGTTGGGGAACTAGCTGGTCAGATCACGGCGGCGGCTCAGCAGAGCTTACATCTGGTGGAATACACAGAAAGGTTTGTTCTGCTTGTCGCCACCAGCACCCTAGACAGACACCCTTTCCTTGCCTCTGGACTTCTTTCCTCTGGCTTCACCTCGTCCCTTCGTTCACCCGGCTCCCTTGGACTCCTCTCTCCCTTCTGCTCATCCTTTGTCCTCAGTCCCTCTATCTCCACCGCGCCCTTCAGTACCCCCATCTACACTTCGGTCGCCTGAGCCTGCGGATTCCCCTTGTCACTCTGAACCCTTTGCTCCACCGTGTCCTAGCAAACTTCCGTCTTCTCTCTGTCATTCCCTGTCATCGGTTCCTCCTCGGTCTGTCATCGCCACCAAACCCCTTGCCCTTCTGCCTCCGTGGCTCCTCCCTCCATCGGCTCCACCATGGCTCGTCAGTCCGTCTAGTCCTCCTTCTGCCTTGTACCTGCCTGTCTTCAGCCCTGTGCCTAGCCCTGTTTCCAGCCCGTCGCCTGCTGCTATTCCTCCTCCCAAACCTCCTCCTTCATCTCCTTCTTTACGGAGTGAGGTCGCGCCTCCCTGGAGGGGGGAGTACTGTCACAGTCACCACCTAAGCTCCTCCTCTTCACTCCAAGTCCCATCATCCTCCCTGGCCCTCACCTGCAGGCACTCTTCAATCACTGATCACCTTCACCTGTCTCCCATCATCAGGCCCATAAAGTGTCTCTTTCCCCTCAATTCTGGGTCTGATCTCATCCTTACCAGACGTACAGACACCTGAACCTGAACCGCCGTCTATCTTCATCAGTCTTCAACCTGCCCTATCCAGTGATTCAGCCATTATCTTCTACCTGATCCATCTGAACCACCAGCTAAGTTCCATATCCTGTCCTGAACCTTCATCACCCTCCGGATTCATCTATTGGTTATCTCCGTACTTCTGTATAATAAACTGCGCGTCACAAAAATGAACCGAAAGCCACTTTCCTCCGCTCAGTCACGATAAGAAATCGGCTATGTCTAAAGCCTTTAAATGTCTAAATATTTAATAAATGTTATCTGATTAGGTAATCCGTATGAAACCGAGAGGTGCAGAGGATCTACTCAGACATGTTTAGCTAAAATGTGAGCGCTTCCCAATGAGGAACGGACAAGGGTGAAAATCTCGCTATAATTAAATGTAGTCTAGGCTAAATCGCCCTGAATTAAATTGTAAAAACAGTTCAGATAATATATTTGTCGAAATGTTGCGATATTGTTTCATTTAAGTTCATCATTATTCTATAAATGTTATTTAGTTTAGCAGCAGCACCACGAAGGAATGTGGTTCGAGATTTATATAAACAAAATAATAATTCACAAATCGCATGCACCCTGGTTGTAAGGATACAAAGATCCCCGTGGAATTTAACATTGAGTTGAACATTTCAGCCTGTGGGGGGGTTGGGGGTTCAGGAGGTGTTAATGTTCTGTCTTTTATATGGAGAGAGCCTGATGACCAGGCAAAGGCAAAATACTTTTAAGTATAAATCTCTCGATGTGTCCAAATGTAGGCCCTATATCCTATTAAATTATAAATATTGTAGTTTTATGTATTGTATTTAAAGTTTTTTCACACAAAATTTCAGTTGAAGTGTTCAATCCATTTGTTTCAACTGGTTTTGTAGAATTTTAACATGTTTGAGCAGTGTGTGTGTCAACAATCTGGCATTATCTAAACATGAACTATCGACGAAATGCGTTCTTGCCACTAAACGAATGCGATGAGCAGCAGATACAGAGCTCTTTTATTCGCGATCCACCTCGTTTTATTGTACGGTGAATTCAACAAGGCATTATGTGTCTTTGAAGCAACAAAGGCTAAATCATTTGTTACAGGTTTTTTTCGTGATTTGTATGGATGACACACAGCAACATATAGCCTACAGTATCATCAGCTGTATGATGGGTTTAATTTCGAGAGAGACCCGGCGTGCGCAGTGCAGGGAGACTAAATAAACAAAAATAAAAGAGATCCAGCGCGAGAGAGAGGCAAAGAAAAACGCATGATTTTAATTTATGTTGCTTTGAACTATTTTCGTTTTGTAGACTAGCTTACTGTTTTAATTGTTTATTTAGCTGCAATTTCTTTGGCAATACAGATTTAAAATGTCGCAAGAATAAGATTCTGTGTTTCTTACTTAGAAAATAAACTCTAACTCGATGCAACCCTGTTTTAAATATATAAACTGCACCCAACACTTTATTTAAACCTTGAAATGTGCAATGGGGTTTAGTGTTCTTTTACATTTCCATTGGTTTTTATATTGAAAGCAATAGCCCACAGTCTTTGTCTGATTTGTTCAATCAATGCATGGATCTGTTTTTAAAAATGTCCTCCTTTGCTATGGCGGGTATCAATGTCAGTCATCTCCAATTTTGTGAATGATTCACAAAACAATAATTTAGCAGATTAAAGACTAGCTTCATCATTTTCATTTTCTGACGCGATCGGTTGACAATCTTCCTTCATCAGTTTTGTCGTCTGTGCAGCGGCTCTACTGGAATGTAGCAAATTTATGTTGTAATGTGCCATTGATAATTAAACAAAACGATTGACTTTAATAATCAGTTACCTATCTAAGCATCAAGAATGGTAAATATAAACGCTGTCAGCCAACAGCATGTAGGCTAGTGAGATTCGATCTCGCATCGCTTGAAGCTCCGTGAAGCTCATGTTGTTGTTTTCAAAGTCTGCGATTGTAGCGCCTCTTAGCGGTCAAAGGCAGCAAATACACACCCGCAATTTTGAAGCGCGCGAGTGAAGACTGTGCGCGAGCCACAAGAGAACACAGTATCCGCGAGCCACAAGTGAACACAGTATCCGCGAGCCACAAGAGAACACTGTAGTATCCGCGAGCCACAAGAGAACACAGTATCCGCGAGCCACAAGAGAATACAGTATCCGCGAGCCACAAGAGAACACAGTATCCGCGAGCCACAAGAGAACACAGTATCCGCGAGCCACAAGAGAACACAGTATCCGCGAGCCACAAGAGAACACAGTATCCGCGAGCCACAAGAGAACAATGTAGTATCCGCGAGCCACAAGAGAACACAGTATCCGCGAGCCACAAGAGAACACAGTATCCGCGAGCCACAAGAGAACACAGTATCCGCGAGCCACAAGAGAACACAGTATCCGCGAGCCACAAGAGAACACAGTATCCGCGAGCCACAAGAGAACACAGTATCCGTGAGCCACAAGAGAACACTGTATCCGCGAGCCACAAGAGAACACTGTATCCGCGAGCCACAAGAGAACACAGTATCCGTGAGCCACAAGAGAACACAGTATCCGCGAGCCACAAGAGAACACTGTATCCGCGAGCCACAAGAGAACACTGTATCCGCGAGCCACAAGAGAACACTGTATCCGTGAGCCACAAGAGAACACAGTATCCGCGAGCCACAAGAGAACACAGTATCCGCGAGCCACAAGAGAACACAGTATCCGCGAGCCACAAGAGAACACTGTATCCGCGAGCCACAAGAGAACACAGTATCCGTGAGCCACAAGAGAACACTGTAGTATCCGTGAGTCACAATGTAGTATCCGCGAGCCACAAGAGAACACAGTATCCGCGAGCCACAAGAGAACACTGTATCCGCGAGCCACAAGAGAACGAGCCACAAGAGAACACTGTATCCGCGAGCCACAAGAGAACACAGTATCCGTGAGCCACAAGAGAACACTGTAGTATCCGTGAGTCACAATGTAGTATCCGCGAGCCACAAGAGAACACAGTATCCGCGAGCCACAAGAGAACACAGTATCCGTGAGCCACAAGAGAACACTGTATCCGCGAGCCACAAGAGAACACTGTATCCGCGAGCCACAAGAGAACACAGTATCCGTGAGCCACAAGAGAACACTGTATCCGCGAGCCACAAGAGAACACTGTATCCGCGAGCCACAAGAGAACACAGTATCCGCGAGCCACAAGAGAACACAGTATCCGCGAGCCACAAGAGAACACAGTATCCGTGAGCCACAAGAGAACACTGTATCCGCGAGCCACAAGAGAACACAGTATCCGCGAGCCACAAGAGAACACTGTATCCGCGAGCCACAAGAGAACACTGTATCCGCGAGCCACAAGAGAACACAGTATCCGCGAGCCACAAGAGAACACTGTATCCGCGAGCCACAAGAGAACACTGTATCCGCGAGCCACAAGAGAACACAGTATCCGCGAGCCACAAGAGAACACAGTATCCGCGAGCCACAAGAGAACACAGTATCCGTGAGCCACAAGAGAACACTGTATCCGCGAGCCACAAGAGAACACTGTATCCGCGAGCCACAAGAGAACACAGTATCCGTGAGCCACAAGAGAACACTGTATCCGCGAGCCACAAGAGAACACTGTATCCGCGAGCCACAAGAGAACACAGTATCCGCGAGCCACAAGAGAACACAGTATCCGTGAGCCACAAGAGAACACAGTATCCGCGAGCCACAAGAGAACAATGTAGTATCCGCGAGCCACAAGAGAACACAGTATCCGCGAGCCACAAGAGAACACAGTATCCGCGAGCCACAAGAGAACACAGTATCCGCGAGCCACAAGAGAACACAGTATCCGCGAGCCACGAGAGAACACTGTAGTATCCGCGAGCCACAAGAGAACAATGTAGTATCCGCGAGCCACAAGAGAACACTGTATCCGCGAGCCACAAGAGAACACAGTATCCGCGAGCCACAAGAGAACACAGTATCCGCGAGCCACAAGAGAACACAGTATCCGCGAGCCACAAGAGAACACAGTATCCGCGAGCCACAAGAGAACACAGTAGTATCCGCGAGTCACAAGAGAACACAGTATCCGCGAGCCACAAGAGAACACAGTATCCGTGAGCCACAAGAGAACACAGTATCCGCGAGCCACAAGAGAACAATGTAGTATCCGCGAGCCACAAGAGAACACAGTATCCGCGAGCCACAAGAGAACACAGTATCCGCGAGCCACAAGAGAACACAGTATCCGCGAGCCACAAGAGAACACAGTATCCGCGAGCCACAAGAGAACAATGTAGTATCCGCGAGCCACAAGAGAACACAGTATCCGCGAGCCACAAGAGAACACAGTATCCGCGAGCCACAAGAGAACACAGTATCCGCGAGCCACAAGAGAACACAGTATCCGCGAGCCACAAGAGAACACTGTAGTATCCGCGAGCCACAAGAGAACAATGTAGTATCCGCGAGCCACAAGAGAACACTGTATCCGCGAGCCACAAGAGAACACAGTATCCGCGAGCCACAAGAGAACACAGTATCCGCGAGCCACAAGAGAACACAGTATCCGCGAGTCACAAGAGAACACTGTAGTATCCGCGAGTCACAAGAGAACACAGTATCCGCAAGCCACAAGAGAACACAGTATCCGCGAGCCACAAGAGAACACTGTATCCGCGAGCCACAAGAGAACACAGTATCCGCGAGCCACAAGAGAACACTGTATCCGCGAGTCACAAGAGAACACTGTATCCGCGAGCCACAAGAGAACACAGTATCCGCGAGCCACAAGAGAACACAGTATCCGCGAGCCACAAGAGAACACTGTATCCGCGAGCCACAAGAGAACACAGTATCCGCGAGCCACAAGAGAACACAGTATCCGCGAGCCACAAGAGAACACTGTAGTATCCGCGAGCCACAAGAGAACAATGTAGTATCCGCGAGCCACAAGAGAACACTGTATCCGCGAGCCACAAGAGAACACTGTATCCGCGAGCCACAAGAGAACACAGTATCCGCGAGCCACAAGAGAACACAGTATCCGCGAGCCACAAGAGAACACAGTATCCGCGAGCCACAAGAGAACACTGTATCCGCGAGCCACAAGAGAACACAGTATCCGCGAGCCACAAGAGAACACAGTATCCGCGAGCCACAAGAGAACACTGTAGTATCCGCGAGTCACAAGAGAACACAGTATCCGCGAGCCACAAGAGAACACAGTATCCGCGAGCCACAAGAGAACACAGTATCCGTGAGCCACAAGAGAACACAGTATCCGCGAGCCACAAGAGAACAATGTAGTATCCGCGAGCCACAAGAGAACACAGTATCCGCGAGCCACAAGAGAACACAGTATCCGCGAGCCACAAGAGAACACAGTATCCGCGAGCCACAAGAGAACACAGTATCCGCGAGCCACAAGAGAACAATGTAGTATCCGCGAGCCACAAGAGAACACAGTATCCGCGAGCCACAAGAGAACACAGTATCCGCGAGCCACAAGAGAACACAGTATCCGCGAGCCACAAGAGAACACAGTATCCGCGAGCCACAAGAGAACACTGTAGTATCCGCGAGCCACAAGAGAACAATGTAGTATCCGCGAGCCACAAGAGAACACTGTATCCGCGAGCCACAAGAGAACACAGTATCCGCGAGCCACAAGAGAACACAGTATCCGTGAGCCACAAGAGAACACTGTAGTATCCGTGAGTCACAATGTAGTATCCCGCGAGCCACAAGAGAACACAGTATCCGCGAGCCACAAGAGAACACTGTATCCGCGAGCCACAAGAGAACGAGCCACAAGAGAACACTGTATCCGCGAGCCACAAGAGAACACAGTATCCGTGAGCCACAAGAGAACACTGTAGTATCCGTGAGTCACAATGTAGTATCCGCGAGCCACAAGAGAACACAGTATCCGCGAGCCACAAGAGAACACTGTATCCGCGAGCCACAAGAGAACACAGTATCCGTGAGCCACAAGAGAACACTGTATCCGCGAGCCACAAGAGAACACTGTATCCGCGAGCCACAAGAGAACACAGTATCCGCGAGCCACAAGAGAACACAGTATCCGTGAGCCACAAGAGAACACAGTATCCGCGAGCCACAAGAGAACACAGTATCCACGAGCCACAAGAGAACACAGTATCCGCGAGCCACAAGAGAACACAGTATCCCGCGAGCCACAAGAGAACACAGTATCCGCGAGCCACAAGAGAACACAGTATCCGCGAGCCACAAGAGAACACAGTATCCGCGAGCCACGAGAGAACACTGTAGTATCCGCGAGCCACAAGAGAACACAGTATCCGCGAGCCACAAGAGAACACTGTATCCGCGAGCCACAAGAGAACACAGTATCCGCGAGCCACAAGAGAACACAGTATCCGCGAGCCACGAGAGAACACTGTAGTATCCGCGAGCCACAAGAGAACACAGTATCCGCGAGCCACGAGAGAACAATGTAGTATCCGCGAGCCACAAGAGAACACTGTATCCGCGAGCCACAAGAGAACACAGTATCCGCGAGCCACAAGAGAACACAGTATCCGCGAGCCACAAGAGAACACTGTAGTATCCGCGAGTCACAAGAGAACACAGTATCCGCGAGCCACAAGAGAACACAGTATCCGCGAGCCACAAGAGAACACAGTATCCGTGAGCCACAAGAGAACACAGTATCCGCGAGCCACAAGAGAACACTGTAGTATCCGCGAGTCACAAGAGAACACAGTATCCGCGAGCCACAAGAGAACACAGTATCCGCGAGCCACAAGAGAACACAGTATCCGTGAGCCACAAGAGAACACAGTATCCGCGAGCCACAAGAGAACAATGTAGTATCCGCGAGCCACAAGAGAACACAGTATCCGCGAGCCACAAGAGAACACAGTATCCGCGAGCCACAAGAGAACACAGTATCCGCGAGCCACAAGAGAACACAGTATCCGCGAGCCACAAGAGAACAATGTAGTATCCGCGAGCCACAAGAGAACACAGTATCCGCGAGCCACAAGAGAACACAGTATCCGCGAGCCACAAGAGAACACAGTATCCGCGAGCCACAAGAGAACACAGTATCCGCGAGCCACAAGAGAACACTGTAGTATCCGCGAGCCACAAGAGAACACTGTATCCGCGAGCCACAAGAGAACACAGTATCCGCGAGCCACAAGAGAACACAGTATCCGCGAGCCACAAGAGAACACAGTATCCGCGAGTCACAAGAGAACACTGTAGTATCCGCGAGTCACAAGAGAACACAGTATCCGCAAGCCACAAGAGAACACAGTATCCGCGAGCCACAAGAGAACACAGTATCCGCGAGCCACAAGAGAACACAGTATCCGCGAGCCACAAGAGAACACTGTATCCGCGAGTCACAAGAGAACACTGTATCCGCGAGCCACAAGAGAACACAGTATCCGCGAGCCACAAGAGAACACAGTATCCGCGAGCCACAAGAGAACACTGTATCCGCGAGCCACAAGAGAACACAGTATCCGCGAGCCACAAGAGAACACAGTATCCGCGAGCCACAAGAGAACACTGTATCCGCGAGCCACAAGAGAACACTGTATCCTGCTAGCCACAAGAGAACACAGTATCCGCGAGCCACAAGAGAACACTGTATCCGCGAGTCACAAGAGAACACTGTATCCGCGAGCCACAAGAGAACACAGTATCCGCGAGCCACAAGAGAACACTGTATCCGCGAGCCACAAGAGAACACAGTATCCGCGAGCCACAAGAGAACACAGTATCCGCGAGCCACAAGAGAACACTGTAGTATCCGCGAGCCACAAGAGAACAATGTAGTATCCGCGAGCCACAAGAGAACACTGTATCCGCGAGCCACAAGAGAACACTGTATCCGCGAGCCACAAGAGAACACAGTATCCGCGAGCCACAAGAGAACACAGTATCCGCGAGCCACAAGAGAACACAGTATCCGCGAGCCACAAGAGAACACTGTATCCGCGAGCCACAAGAGAACACTGTATCCGCGAGCCACAAGAGAACACTGTATCCGTGAGCCACAAGAGAACACAGTATCCGTGAGCCACAAGAGAACACAGTATCCGCGAGCCACAAGAGAACACTGTATCCGCGAGTCACAAGAGAACACTGTATCCGCGAGCCACAAGAGAACACTGTATCCGCGAGTCACAAGAGAACACTGTATCCGCGAGCCACAAGAGAACACAGTATCCGCGAGCCACAAGAGAACACAGTATCCGCGAGCCACAAGAGAACACTGTATCCGCGAGCCACAAGAGGACACTGTATCCGCGAGCCACAAGAGAACACAGTATCCGCGAGCCACAAGAGAACACAGTATCCGCGAGCCACAAGAGAACACAGTATCCGCGAGTCACAAGAGAACACTGTAGTATCCGCGAGCCACAAGAGAACACAGTATCCACGAGCCACAAGAGAACACAGTATCCGCGAGCCACAAGAGAACACAGTATCCGCGAGCCACAAGAGAACACAGTATCCGCGAGCCACAAGAGAACACTGTATCCGCGAGCCACAAGAGAACACAGTATCCGCGAGCCACAAGAGAACACAGTATCCGCGAGCCACAAGAGAACACAGTATCCGTGAGCCACAAGAGAACACAGTATCCACGAGCCACAAGAGAACACAGTATCCGCGAGCCACAAGAGAACACTGTAGTATCCGCGAGCCACAAGAGAACACAGTATCCACGAGCCACAAGAGAACACAGTATCCGCGAGCCACAAGAGAACACTGTAGTATCCGCGAGCCACAAGAGAACACAGTATCCACGAGCCACAAGAGAACACAGTATCCGCGAGCCACAAGAGAACACAGTATCCGCGAGCCACAAGAGAACACAGTATCCGCGAGCCACAAGAGAACACTGTATCCGCGAGCCACAAGAGAACACTGTATCCGTGAGCCACAAGAGAACACTGTAGTATCCGCGAGCCACAAGAGAACACTGTATCCGTGAGCCACAAGAGAACACTGTAGTATCCGCGAGCCACAAGAGAACACTGTATCCGCGAGCCACAAGAGAACACAGTATCCGCGAGCCACAAGAGAACAGTGTATCCGCGAGCCACAAGAGAACACAGTATCCGCGAGCGACAAGAGAACACAGTATCCGCGAGCCACAAGAGAACACTGTATCCGTGAGCCACAAGAGAACACAGTATCCGCGAGCCACATGAGAACACAGTATCCGCGAGCCACAAGAGAACACAGTATCCGTGAGCCACAAGAGAACACAGTATCCACGAGCCACAAGAGAACACAGTATCCGCGAGCCACAAGAGAACACAGTATCCACGAGCCACAAGAGAACACAGTATCCGCGAGCCACAAGAGAACACAGTATCCGCGAGCCACAAGAGAACACTGTATCCGCGAGCCACAAGAGAACACAGTATCCGCGAGCCACAAGAGAACACAGTATCCGCAAGCTACAAGAGAACACTGTATCCGCGAGCCACAAGAGAACACTGTATCCGCAAGTACTTGACAATAGTTTAAATAGTTTAACTGTTTTTATTATCACCATTAAAGTTTTAGGTAAGGTCACTGAAAGGACGACGGCAGTTCTTTGGTGTGCAAGATTTGCACGTCTGACTTGGGTTTCTACCATGGTTAGGTTGGCTAAATGGTTATGTTTTGTCTGGTTTAATTGTGTTTATTTTTGTGTTTATTGCTATGTCCTACAGACCAAGTCCAGTTATGAATGAAAAAGATAACAATATTTGATTGTTTTAGTCTTTTAAAATACTTATTTCATTATCTGGTACCTATATTTCCCAGAGCCTGTGAGCATTGACTAGTGGCCCGTGTCGAGACGTGTGCAGTGAAGCGGTCAGTACTTCAGCACAGGTGTTCCTGAAAGACCAGTAACTGCTGTAACCCTCGCCTCTTCAGGACTAATGCCAGTGAATACTCACTTGTGCAGTGATGAGCTTCTTGGTCTTCGGTTGGCTGGGGTCAGGGAACTCCTCTCCGAAGCACAGGTCCACGGTGTGTCGAGGCTCGGGACCGGTGCCCTGCTGGTGGTTCTGGAGCTCTGCCAAGAAAACAGGGTTCAGTGTGAGGACATGCTGAAGAAAGTCCATAAAAAGGACTGGTTTCCCAGGCTAAGCCCTTCCTCTTCCTCACCTTGTATGAAGATGGTCACGTCCAGGAGTTTACATGTCCGCTCTCGCTCCAGCTTGTTAGGTTTCTGTCGGTGCTCTGCCAGCGGGCCGTCCCAGTACACGCGGCCCTGGCAGAAGCGCTTGATGAACACGCCGTCCGGAGCCACCCACACCAGCACTCCTTTCTCCAGGTGGGGCAGGAGACGGCTCATGGCTTCAGGGATGCCCGGGGGCAGGCGGAAGATGTCTGGACGGGGGAAGAACACCTTCTCGGCTTCACAAGGCCCGTAGATGCGCTCGTTCCCCACCGGAGCACAGCCTTGCAGGATGAAGCAGCCGTCCGGAGACGCAGTCACGAGGTTCTGCACCAGTTTACCATGATAGAACAAACGCACCTCCAGACGACAGTCTACAAACACACACACACACATCAGTACATCTGACACGTGTCCCAAAACATCAACAATACCATAACATTTCTATACCATTTTTTCTCTCAACGAGTGATTAATATTCAAAATCATAATGAAGCCAAGTTTCAATTGGCAGTACTTATGCCAGGTTCAAACTTTTTTCAGACGGTTTGTCTGTTTAGACTCCTAAATTCTCGGACAAGAAACATAATTCCCCCTAGCAGCACCAATACCATCGTCTCTCTTTGAAAGCTGTGTAAGGAAGAGCTCCTGTGCTCCTATTGGCTAATGTCACAGATGTGACGAACCCGTCACGGAGGACCGGGAAACATCAAACATGCTAGTCTTTCTGTCAGGACGTGTGAAGCATGGCAGGCCATCAGTTGTTGTCTACTATGACACACTATACGAGACCAAATTCTGCCGTCCCGACACACATTGTTGTTTACGAAACACCACGACACCCTACGTCAAATTGAACGTGCCAAAAACGGGCTGATATCGTGTAGTCTGAACCTGGCATTAAATAAACTAAAGAGACATTCAAATATGAGCTTGTTGAAAAATTATCTCACCAGATATGGGGACGTGAGATGGATATACTGGAGCAGATGGAAGATTAATGCCTGCACTGGGACACACATATGACCTACCATTCACTGCACACACACACACACACACGTACACACACGTACACACACGTACAATGTAAGTGAAACTGAAACCGTTTGTCGTTGCTTATTTCTTTCTGAAACTAAAACACTGACCACTCCATCCAGCACCTTTGCTCGAGTCACCAAGTGGACTGTCCTCCTGGATGTGGAAACAAACTGTTATTGTCATGTCACACACCTCTGGAATCTGTCCAGTAGGGGGCAGAACAATCTAATCCCGGTTTGCAGTCAGTGAGTGAGGGGATTTCCACAGGAGTTTCATTATACCTGCATGGGCAGATGTGTCTCTCTCAAGGCTTTGTTGCAGTCACTGTCATGTGATATCACTGGACTTCCAGCAGGTTCTGGAGGACAGAAGAAGTAGCTCACAGCTAGTTTTGAATATGATTATATATATAAATGGGAAGTGAGATTTGGGTGTTGGGTGGCTGAGGTTTGAGGAACTCCAGAGCAGATATTTTATAATACCTATCAGTCTTCCTGTTTCGTCCAGGATCCGGTAGACCTTGTACGGCTCCGAGATGTCCAGCTGACTGCGCTCGGGGACCTCCTGGAAGTCTGTGCTCTTGTTCAGGGCACACCGGAGGCGCGTTTTCCCACGTCGAGGGGTCTGCTTTGTCCCTGCCCTCTTGAAATTTACCCTTGTACATGGCCCATGCCTAAGACATACAGTGTGTTAAATCATGTAAACTGCTGTTTTGCTTATTTGTGCAAATTCTGCACTAACAGGAATTAAATGGGAAAATCAATTAAAATAAAGTTGGAATGATACAAATTAAAAGCTATGTGCTGATAATATAAAATGACGTTTTGTTCGTTTGGTCAGACATCCTTATTGTTTTTTTGTTGTTGTTTTTTTAACGAAGCAAACAAACAAAACAGGTACAATGTAAAATCTTACTACAGACCTACAGAGCATATCTTAGAAAATAAATACATAAAAGAACAGAAGAACATGGAGCATGTTACAAATGGCAAAAATGGCATTTACATATTCAAAAGAAAATAAATCAAAAGGGCAATTGTTCAATAAGATTGATTATAAAAGAAGCCAGTTTCTCTGCATTCTTGTTATTAATCAATAATAAAGAGTTATAAAAAAGTTTCAACTCATTCCTCCAATGAGTAATGTTAGGAATTATCTTGAAAAAACGACATTTATGAATGAAATGTTTACTTAACAAAATTGCATTGTTAATGCCAAAATCATTGTGATCATTGCGAAAAATACCAAATTTTATATCATTAATTGTTAGATTCATCATCTGAATACCTTTGGAGACGAACAAATGTTGAAGGTCCAGCCAAAACCTTTGTACAACTTCACAAAAACAGAAAAGGTGATCCTCTGGTTTAAGAAATCATTAGTTGGATAAATCCTATTTATAATTTTAAACTGCATTTCTTTCGTCTTTGGCGGGACTGGTCATTTTAAGTATTTGTATCTAATCTTTTTTTTTTAGACATCCTAATTGTGTGTGTGTGTGTGTGTGTGTGTGTGTGTGTGTGTGTGTGTGTGTGTGTGTGTGCGTGCGTGTTTACCTTGAAGAGCGCCGCGTCCTGGTTCTGTCTGTAGTCCTGTTTGGCGGCGTGTTTCCAGGGAATTCTGAACATGGTTTTCTCCTGATTTTCCCAGCTCAGTCCAGGGTATTTCCCGCTGTCTATCTGCGCTATGAGCCATTCTCTCAGTCGCATGTGCCTCGAGCTGTCTTCCATCAATCTAGAACACAACACCATCAAATCATCTCTACAGCTTCAGTCACCTCTCCAAACAGCAGTTCTGCAGTAACACACCAGAAAACTTCAAACACGCTATAAAACGTGTGCTAAGGTCAGAAAGAAAATGGAAATTTCGATGAACTCACAGAGAAATAAGTTCATGAATTCAGACATGTGAGTGCGCTATAAAAGTGAAAGTAAAAGTATGAAGTGAAACACTTTCGGTTTCCCATGTAGTGAATGTTGCCCTGTGAGCAATGTTCACGTATGACGAGACGAACTATCACATGCATTACTGGAACTGCTCCCTGCGGAAGATACACTGTAGAAAGCAGCACGAGATGGACTCCAGCCCGCGCAGAACTCGTGTGCTCATGCTGAGTTTAGGTGCAGCAGGACATTTATTTTAATACAGTCGGCTGTATTATATGGAGGACGATAAATTACTTATGCAGAATTAAATAAATAAATGTAGAAACACATAAATAAATAAATAAATAAATAAATGAAGAAATAAATATATGACGAAATAAGTATATAAATAAATAAATGCTGAAATACATAAATGAATGAATAAATAAGTAAATTATTAAATTCTGAAATAACAAATCAATAAATGCAGATATGCATTTATGAATTACATAAATTATTTTTGTCAAAACTAACATTTTTAATATTTTTGTACCATTTGTGTTTTTTGTTGTTAAATTTATTTATGTATTTGTACATTTATTTATGCATTTCTACATTTATTTATTTATGTGTACGTATGTTAAGCGGTCCTGACCTCTCTCAATATATGCCGTTTTTTTTTAAAGTAGGCTACAATTTCAAACTGTGCTTTCGTGCGAAGTCAGCGCTTGCCAAATGTCATTCACAACTATTGTGTTTTCAACCACATAATGTTTATTTTAGGTTTCAGACATTTAAATTCACATAAGGAATAAATAAAAACAATACATTTAGAGTTTGTAAAATACACACTGGTGTCTATGGAAGCGGCAATAATAACCCTATCCATTATAATCAGGCGGCGGCTATCGCACGTAGGCCTATAGCTCAACTAACTATAAAGGTGATGTAATGCTATAGCTAACAAATTTGTGAATATTTTGAATAAAAAATTGAATAAAAGCAGATGCAGTCATTCAGTGGTTGTGGTCACGTGACAAGCAATGACGTGTCACCATGGAAACAAAGTGATACGTTTCTATAATGGTCGCCTTGAAAAACTCACGCTTGGGGGGGCAGCCAAATTTTTTTTAACTTAAGTGCGTGAAAAGGAAATATAATTAAATATAAATGACTGTTAGGTGGATGATAAAATTATGAAAAGTTCAAAACTGCTATCGTGGCTTCAATCTGGCAAGAGAAGTTTGGATCAGGAGGAGAATGTTTTAAGTAGAAGAACTGAAGAGGATGAGAGTGAACCGAGCACAGGTGCTAACAGTGGCAACTTTGAAAGCGTTGGTGAAGTCCCCAGGTAGAGCATCTGGCAGCAGCAGCAAACGCTACATCACAGTGAGAAATTATGACCCGAGCTTAGGGCTGGGCGATATGGGCAAAAAAAAATATCACGATATTTTTTTTTATATCAGTCGATATCGATAATTATCGATAAATGTCAAATCTTTATTTATTTCAAGTTTAAAGACAGATTTGTTCTCCTAAGTGAAAGCTGTAGAAACCAGAGCGTTGTGTTTTTAAACTACTCTTTATTGTCAGAACATATCATGACAAACACTTGCCAAACAGGTGAACATTCACAAATCTGAGGTAGAACATTCAAACATTTGACATTTTTCCTTAACAAAATAAATATCTTTATTTCAGTAGTATTAGCTTGAGTTAGGATGCAGATTTACTTTATACAATTTATGTTCATTAACAAAAACAGTAACATCTGTTAAAAAAAAGTAACAACATTATTTTTTTTTGGTAAAATGTAATATTCTTTAGTTTTATTAAAATTAACCATTGGTCATCCAGCATCATGCATTTAGATCATGATAACCACAGATAAAATGTAACTTTATGGTTTCTATGGTATTTATGAAAACCAGTAGCCTAAATACATTATTAAAAACTGTAATTATATTCCATTCCAGTCCTTTAAAGGAGAACTCCGGTCAATTTTAACATTGAGCTCAATTTTTAGTAAATTTGGAGTGCTGTCAATACAGAGAACAACGACAAAAATCGGTGTTGCCTACACTGTGTTATCCTATTTTTAAAATGTGCACCCTATTGACTTGAATGGGGCAAGTTTTAAACCTGCTTTTACCCTTTTAACATATTTGATGTGTCATTACAAGTGCCCAGCCATGTTGAGTGATTCCTTAAGAGTGAACACGAGTGAATCTGACTGCAGTAGATGTGAAAGATATGAATAAAAATGATGTTATATCAGCCAGCGCAAATACCTGTATTTAGTTCCTGTTTTCGGTAGAAGTCCAAAGTAGTCGATTGTCGAGTTCACGCGCATAGGGTTTAGTTGCTATGATCACGCGCGTGAACTCGACAATCGACTACTTTGGACTTCTACCGAAAACAGGAACTAAATACAGGTATGTGCGCTGGCTGATATAACATCATTTTTATTCATATCTTTCACATCTACTGCAGTCAGATTCACTCGTGTTCACTCTTAAGGAATCACTCAACATGGCTGGGCACTTGTAATGACACATCAAATATGTTAAGAGGATAAAAGCAGGTTTAAAACTTGCCCATTCAAGTCAATAGGGTGCAAATTTTAAAAATAGGATAAAACAGTGTAGGCAACACCGATTTTTGTCGTTGTTCTCTGTATTGACAGCACTCCAAATTTACTAAAAATTGAGCTCAATGTTAAAATTGACCGGAGTTCTCCTTTAATACATTGTCTACATTAATAATATTATACAATTCAATATATATATATATATTCCACATTTCATGATGCAGTTAATATTACTAGGCTAACGTTACAGTAACGTTAAATCCGTGGTAAATGATGGGAATGTGTCGACGGAGAAGCTTCTGACTGTATCGTTGCGCACAGTGTTTCTCATGTTCGTCAGCGCCGCTTCATCTGCCTTTAAACTGGTTTAAAATCACTGAGACATTTGTGTTCCTCGCTGAATTCAAGCGCTTCTCACTGGATCTAGTGACCGAGAGCGATCAGAGTAAACGCGTCTGCTCTAGTGAACTCGCGCTGCGCTGCCGTTTGGACTTTGAGCCGAGCGGCTAAACGGTCCGTGTGGCGCACGCGGTTCAAATGAGATTCGTTCCGCTTTTGGCGCGAAAACATTATCGAACATTTATCGAACTCTTGATATCGTTTTATCGCCCAGCCCTACCGAGCTATATCAAATTGGGATTTATTTGGAGCAGGAGAGAGGAAGAGACCAGGACGCAGTGTGTGGTATGTGGCAAAGTACTTAGCAATGAATGCATTTTTTTTTGCGAAAACGTGATGAACTGAAGCAGTCAAAATCCACCATTCAATCCTGTGGTACACCCATAATCAAAGCACAGGAAGCTTCATATCGTGCCAGCCTCCGGATCGCCAAAGCTGGTTAGCCGCACACAATAGGGAACAACTGTGTCTACCTTCAGCCAAAGATATGACGCGCATTATGTGTGGAGAGAAAGCTGTCAAAGAGTTAAACTTGGTGCCGCTTTCAAATGACACTGTGTCACGGAAATAAAAGACATGGCTGACGATGTTAAAAAGACACTAATTGACGCATTTAAAACGTGAGATATGAAAATGATGGTTCAGCTCAGGAGGACTTTATGTTCTACCAGTCACTTGTGATCAGAACTACAGCAGAGCACATATTCCAGGTACTGGACGCGTTTATCCAAGAGAACGGACTGGACTGCAGAAAGTGTGTGGGAGTGTGTACTGATGGGCATAGCGAGGGCTACGACAGGTCGTCACAGTGGAGACGCGGCTCGCATCCGAGAGGTAGCACCTGAGATGCGCTGGACTCACTGTATCCACCGTGAGGCGCTGGCAGAAGATGACTGGTGACCTGCAGTCTGTGCTGGACTCTGCTGTGAAAACTGTGAACTTCATTAAGGCCAGGCCGATGAATTCTCGTTTATTTTGTGTGCTCTGCGAGGAAATGGGCAGGGAGCATGTCCAACTCTTGCTTCATACTGAAGTACGGTCGCTTTCAAGAGGAAAGGTGCTTTTGAGGCTTTTTGAGTTGCACAAAGAGGTCCAGATGTTCTTACAGGACACACATTTCCCCTTGTCAGACATTTTCGAGGATACTGTGTGGCTCAGTCAGCTGGCATACTTGTCTGACATTGTTTCACGTTTAAACGAACTGAATTTGGGACTACAGGGACTCTCCATCAATGTTTTTGATGTGCATGACAAAATCAATGCACTGCTTAAGAGTTATTTGAAATCAAAGTCAAGACAGGTGATGTTTCAGCTTTCCCTGCTTTGGAGAGTTTTCTGTCTGACAATGACCTGACGCTTGATGGTGGAATCTGGGAGAACATCACTGCACACCTCGTGTCACTCAGACAACAGTTCCTTGAGTATTTCCCATGATGCCTGAAGCTGAAGCTGGACGAGAAACCCTTTCAGCATCGACACCTCTCGAATGGCTTCACAGGACTTAACTGTTGGTGAGCAGGAGAGTTTAATAGAGTTGTCTTGTGACGAAACATTGAAGGCAGCTTTCAGAACGCAGACACTGCTGGACTTTTGGATAAAGCAGCACAGTGAATACCCTGTGCTCTCCGACAAGGCCGTGCGTTTTCTCCCTTCCTTTTGTGACCACGTATCTGTGCGAGAAAGGCTTCTTTTCACTTGTTGTCATAAAAACAAAGTACAGAAGCAGGGTGGACGCCGAGCCAAACCTGAGACTGAACCCTGACCCAGACATCTCAGGACTGTGTTCACAGAGGCATCCGCACCCATCACATTAAGCAAGCGAAACTGCAGCCAAAGATGTGCACGCTCATGGAGCACACGCACGCTTGCATGAGCACGAGCTGTTCGTAACCAAAGGAGCATCAGCCGCAAATCGTTTGTTTCAAATCATAATGTCTTCAGAGGTAATAAAGTTATAAATCTGCAAGTCATTTTAACTATGTGAAAGGAAAGGCAATTGAGTAAATTACACACTTATGTGTGAGGGGAAAACGGGGGGGTAGTAGAAAACTTAGTTTTTTACCATCTATCTCCATGTTGAACTGTGTTATGTGTTTACTGTATCCACTTATGATTGTATTATTATGGAAACATGTTCATGAACAATATAAGTTGCTCAAAACTACACAGTCGGTCAAAAAAGTACACTCAATTGTCTCAAGGTAATAAACAATTAAATGGCACTATGACGTTACCATAAAAGCCAAACAGGCTAACGTAATCCGCCGAAGATTTGCGGGGTTTTAGCCTGTTTTATTGATCTGCTAAGTAGCATATTCCAATATCAATACATCCTAATTAACCAGTAATTTGCTCAAAATTTGTGTCTAATTATCTAACTTATATATCAGCATTTTATATCACACTCAAGATATTTGAACTGTTTTAATCGAATAGCAAATCATTAAACTACATGTAGTGCAGATTTATTTATTAGATATTTTGCCAGGGACAATACACACTGATGAACATTTATGTGAAATGTGTCAATCATTTTCAACTGCTGTCCCTGGGCAAGGTTACAGTAGTTCATACATTTATAAGACAAAACAAGGGTAACTATACACAACATGTAATTAGTTCACACACTACAAGGTAACATTTACATGGAAATAGCTCAATGGCTTTTGCAAAATAGTGCATGAGCCGGAAGTTATGCAGTTAAAATAAATTAAATTTGATTGTGATGAAGATGAATAGTTTTGATTCAGTAAATAGTAGGCCTGCTGTACAGTATGAGGAAAGTATAAATAAATACCCCTTTACCATTGTATTTCCCTTCCTGCAATGTTCAGAATAAAGCATGTATTTTATCACAATATAAAAATATTTTATGCTTTCATTTAGAATACGAGCTCTGACCAATTTGATGTTCGTGTGGAGAGAAGCACTGAGGATAGCAGTAGCCGCGTTTCCATTACCCTTCAAATTGCGCAAATTGAAATTGCGAATTGAAAATACGCTCAATGGAAACACGTCAATTTCGCAAAAACTCTCGTATATCGCAAAAAAGTTTTTACGCTCGCATGAGGAGGTTTTTCAGGCCAATTCGAAAAAGGAATATGTCGCAAAACTGCAATGGAAACAGTTTTTGCGCATTTACAGTCACCTGACTTAGAAGACGCGGTGTGTTTGGGGTCCGTGTACGCAAATAATAATAATTATCATCATTATTATAACATTTACTAGGCTACATATTTAGATGACGCTTTTATCCAAAAAAGGAACAAAGCAATTCGTCAAATGTCATTCATAATACGGGTTAGACAATAATATACAGAGCTGAGATTATCACAAATAAACACAATATTTTGACGCATATCTAAGGGTATGTGTGGAGTGTGGAGCGCGCACTACATGGCACGGAGGCGCGGGCGTGAACACTTGCATTTTTTTCCTATTAACAGTGAAACAACTTATAGCCTTACTCTATAATTTCTGGTCATACAGAAAATAATAATACATTATTTGTAATTACTTTTATTTGTGTAAACAATAACAAGAAAATGTTGTGCTTTTGTAAAATAAAATAAAACAATCAGGCGCGTTTTCATGATCTCCCTGAACTGGAGCGCGAGAACTGAAACAAAATATAGCCTATGTAGCTAAAGCTTGAAATGTCCACTTTAAAACGAACAAATTCGAATCGAAAGCTAATACATTTTGTTCTGATTAAGTAATCCGTATGAAAGGTGCATTTCTCTCTAAAAGCGCATCTGCTTAACAGCGGAGATGGAGATGTTTTTAGCCGAGTTAGAAAACAATAGTTTAATAATATTAATGGCTCTTCTTATTCAGCACTGCGGGAAAATGTCAATTCCAGGTTCTAATTTGGCCTTAGAAAACCAGTAAAATCGACAAGTTTTCCATATTAATTTGTGAATATTTTACATGTTTAATAGGGGAAAAAAGTCATTAAACAAACATCTGAAAATTCGTCGATATTTACTTTTTTGCGCAGCAGTTGGTGTAGCCAGTTCAAATTAAAATTGTGGTGTTCAACTTTGCGTTTTAAAAAGACAACCGTTTATTTTCGTTTTTCAATTACGGGTTTAAAAAGGAAAAAACGAATGGACACAAAGTAGCCTACATGGATCGTTTGGAATAGAAGACAGAGTTCTTTATTAAATTCAAAAAAGAAACAATAATTAGCCTATAGGAATACTGGATTCTAAACTTCAAAGAAATGCCACAATCAAACCTCAGCGCAGAAATGAGGGTGAAACACCCAGAAACTCCTTATATATCGTTCGCATTATAAGGGTCTTTCCCTGCCATTAATGCTTGGATAACACGTACGTCTCCCTCCATTAATAATAATAATGTCTAATGCGGTGGCTGTGAGATTATATAAACCAACGTCCGCTGCCGTGATTTTTGGAATGACTTATCGCGAGAGAAAAAAGGACGTTTTAGTCGCATAACATCAGTTAATGGAAACGCCGTCATTTCGCAATAGTTTTGTATCGATATTTAGATAAAAGCGCAAAACATTTGCGCAAATCTGTAATGGAAACGCGGCTAGTGACAGCAGTGAAAGGGGCAGAGCACGAGGGAGACCAAGAGTGAGACCAAGGGGAAGACCAAGAGGGAGACCAAGAGGGAGACCAAGAGGGAGACCAAGAGGGAGACCAAGAGGGAGACCAAGGGGGAGACCAAGAGGGAGACCAAGAGGGAGACCAAGGGGGAGACCAAGAGGGAGACCAAGAGGGAGACCAAGGGGGAGACCAAGAGGGAGACCAAGAGGGAGACCAAGAGGGAGACCAAGAGGGAGACCAAGAGGGAGACCAAGAGGGAGACCAAGAGGGAGACCAAGAGGGAGACCAAGAGGGAGACCAAGGGGGAGACCAAGAGGGAGACCAAGAGGGAGACCAAGAGGGAGACCAAGAGGGAGACCAAGGGGGAGACCAAGAGGGAGACCAAGAGGGACAGGCAGAACTACTAGTGGCAGTGGCAGTGGCAGGGGAGGAGGCGGGGGAAGGGGCAGAGGACAATCAAGATCTAGATTGATCAGTGAAGAGGACAGATGGCGTGTGGTTCAGCTGTCTGCAGCCAGGACAGCAGAATTGCAGGTTGGTCACACGGTACACAATTCAATTACCTAGCATCCAGTCCAAATTTTACAGGTACAGTTACAACGACTGACACTTGAAGAGAGGGATGAAATACTCCAGATGGTAATCACTCGTTTACCAGGTGTCCTTTTTGACATCATGGACTATAGGTAGGGCTGGGCGATATGGCCAAAAAAAAATATCACGATATTTTTTTTTATATCAGTCGATATCGATAATTATCTATAAATGTCAAATCTTTATTTATTTCAAGTTTAAAGACAGATTTTTACTCCTAAGTGAAAGCTGTAGAAACCAGAGCGTTGTGTTTTTAAACTACTCTTTATCAGAACACATCATGACAAACACTAGCCAAACAGGTGAACATTTCACAAATCCGAGGTAGAACATTCAAACATTGACATTTTTCTTTAACAAAATAATATCTTTATTTCAGTAGTATTAGCTTGAGTTAGGATGCAGATTTACTTTATACAATTTATGTTAATTAACAAAAACAGTAACATCTGTTAAAAAAAAAGTAACAACATTATTTTTATTTGGTAAAATGTAATATTCTTTAGTTTTATTAAAATGAACCATTGGTCATCCAGCATCATGCATTTAGATCATGATAACCACAGATAAAAATGTAACTTTATGGTTTCTATGGTATTTATGAAAACCAGTAGCCTAAATACATTATTAAAAACTGTAATTATATTCCATTAGTCCTTCAATACATCGTCTACATTAATAATATTATACAATTCAATATATATATCCCACATTTCATGGTGCAGTTAATATTACTAGGCTAACGTTAAATCCGTGGTGAATGATGGGAATGTGTAGACGGAAAAGCCTTCTGACTGTATCGCTGCGCTCAGTGTTTCTCCTGTTCGTCAGCGCGGGTCTCATCTGCCTTTAAACTGGTGTAAATCACTGAGACATTTGTGTTCCTCGCTGAATTCAAGCGCTTCTCACTGGATCTAGTGACCGAGACCAATCAGAGTAATCGCGTCTGCTCTAGTGAACTCGCGCTGCGCTGCCGTTTGGACTTTGAGCCGAGCGGATAAACGGTCCGTGTGGCGCGCGGTTCAAATGAGATTCGTTCCGCTTTTGGCGCGAAAACATTATCGAACATTTATCGAACTCTTGATATCGTTTTATCGAGAAAAATTATATCGCGATAATTATCGTTATCGTTTTATCGCCCAGCCCTAACTATAGGCAGGCTACACCCGGACCAGCTCCACCAAACAGTGGTCCTCCTACTTGGTGCACCTGTCTCAACTGCATATTGATGCCTACTGACATCGAGAACAGATGTTGTAGACAGGATCCAGCTGGCTGTGTCAGCAGAAGTGCACATATGGAAATTTACATTTTGGATGAGGGCATCCTGCGGCTGGCTCGACAGACCTGGAACGACATCCTTGCGCTGGATGACAGCCAAGACCCTGCAGCGGACAACCGCGAGTATCGATACTCGGCCTACCGGCAATTCACAATCTGGCAACATGGCCGGCTCGGCTCAGGAAATCGGGTTTTCATTCCATCCTGCTGTGTGTCGAGAATCCGAGAAAAATATCCTGACCCTTTTGGAAATTATGTTGGCTATTAAGAAGCACCATTCAGGCAATAAACAAGTAATGAGCACATCAGAAAATATGGCAAAAAATTAAAGAACAGGCTTTATTGTAGATAAAAAAAAATTTAATGTTTGCAAAAATAAAGAAATATGCAGTGCCTATGTTTGACTTTGAGTCTGTTCAGGGAGCTGATGGCATCTCCTAGAAAAACAAATCATGAATGGTATTAGAACTGTTCAAACAGTTTACTATGGAAAAGAAAATCAACACTGAAGTGATGTGGCTAAAGGAATGAATGAAAATAGAAATCAGCCCTTAGCAAAGGGCTGATTACCCCATACTCCCGGAGCACCCTCCACAGGACGCCTCGAGGGACACAGTCGAATGCCTTCTCCAAATCCACAAAGCACATGTGGATTGGTTGGGCAAACTCCCATGAACCCTCCAGCACCCTGTAGAGGGTATAGAGCTGGTCCAGTGTTTCCACGGCCGGGACGAAAACCGCACTGTTCTTCCTGAATCCGAGGTTCTACTATCGGCCGTATTCTCCTCTCCAGTACCCTGGCATAGACTTTCCCGGGGAGGCTGAGAAGATTGTCCTAGATAATATAATGAAATCAAATGACAATGGGTCATGGTCATGAATATTCATATTGAACAACCTAAAAATGTTATTATTACAGTTTATAGTAACATAATTTTCATTCAATTATTCTGATGCCCATACCTACAAAATAAACAATCTTACCGAAAGGTGAGAAACTTCTCAATATCCTTCAGCCATCTGCGGTTGAGTACAATATCTGACAGAGCCACATGTGCTGTAGATCCAGGGGGTATGACCTCTCTTTCATCACCCAAAGGCCCATGGAGGCATCTGCCAAGCGCCCATTCATGTACTCCACTGACATGGTGGAGCACACCTCGCCACACAACCTAAAATACAAAAAAAGTATTTTACATAAACACCCCAGAACCTCTATAATGTAATAGTATAAGGAAAATTGAGATCTATAACTACAGTACTTTACAATACTATTGCATACACTTTGAATGATCATACTCACCATAAACTCCTCTCTGTTACTTGCATGTTGACAAGCAAACCAAAAGTGGTTTACAATATCTTTTATCCATCCAAGTATTGTTTTTTGTCCCGACATCATCCCAGCCTGTTGAAAGAATTCAAATTTCAAAATCATGTTTCATTACTGCATGTCACTCTCAACATGAAAATCAGGTCACTTACAACATGAAGTCTCTTAGTGAGATTCTTTGCAGCACGCCAGACATCAAGGGAATGTAAAACTCCCTTCTCCTTGTATCTCCCCTTTTCTGGATCTGTTATGAAACAAACATTACATAAAAAAAGCCACCATCACCATCTCAAATACAAAAAAAATATTCTTACGCATGAGGGCAGTAATCTGCACATGTGCGTCAGTCACTATTTCTTTGATGTATATTATATATATTGTATGTACATACATATGTTCGTTATTCGTTGAAATAATCCTGAGACAAATCACAAACCACTGAAATACCTGGGGAGTCCATTCGTCCGTCAGCTAAAATACAAATACAGATGCATGTTAGCTATTTGAGAATTTGCAAATATGGTACAAGCAATTTATTACTTACCAAGGGCAACCACACTGTCTTTAGTCTGTAATCGGTTGATAATGGCACCCCTCTTCTCTGTCCAAAACTCCCTTACAGCTGGTACGCAGTAGAAATGCTGTATCCCAAAGTGTGTTGGAGATGCCACCATTTTGATGTTCATATATTCGAAGAGGAGGGCAATCTTGGTGTAATTATTCCCAGACAATAGCACATTTGATGCAAGCATAAAGTCCCCTCCTTGCATCCCATGTCTGAGCAAAGGCTGTCTGTTCCAGATCCACAACTTGTGTCAGTGTGGGCAAAACTATGCAGATAAAGAATAAGTATCACAAATGCACCTAAATTGTATTACATTTTATACTGTTGTTCATTACTTTTTATAAAACATTGCATAGGCATTTAGTACTCACCCACTCCAATATAACTGCAGTGCCTCGCCCACACGCGACTGGACAGTGAAAGGAGGATGGCTGTCACACTCCACTCCTGTGAGGTGGTTACTGTAGTTGCATTTGGTAATAGGCAACTGAAGAAAAGTGGCCATTTGCATCAGGTTTTTGGTGTATGTAATACAGGCCTGCTGGTTAATTAGGTCACTCTCAGCAACCACACGCAGAAGGCTTGGGAAGGTGGAGATGCCGGATGCTGAATCCCCTGCATCTTCTTCATGGTGTACTTCAGGTGTCTCACCTGCTGGCTCATCCCGGTCACAAATATCCATGACAGCTTCTTCTAGTCCAATGATGGGTAGGTCATCCAATTGATTCTGCATAGGAACATCGGTGCTGTACAACAACAAAAATATGCATTTTATTCATACCTTTACCAGAAAAAGACTGTAGGACTTGCATTACGACATAACATACCACAAAGATATAGGGGGGACATAATCTGAGTCATATGGGTCTGTGTCCAGTTCTTGCTCAAACTCTATCCTGTACAAAAGAGAAAATACAGTGTCTTAGCCAACAATATTTAAAAAAAATAAACTGATGACCCCAAACAAAGCAAAGATTAGAAGAGATTTTTAGCAACTTACACACTATTTTCCAGACTGTTGACTTCCTGGTCATATACGGAGATATCCTGCAGCTCGATGGACTTGATCTATTAAGTTCCGTATCAATTACAAAGTATTGTTACTGACCTATAAAGCCCTAAATGGTTAGCTCCTGTGTATTTAAGAGATCTTCTATCGCCATATAATCCATCGTGCTCTTTAAGATCACTAAATTTGAGGCTTCTGGTCGTCCCTAGGATATCTAAGTCCACTAAAGGAGGGAGGGCGTTTTCACATCTAGCTCCTAAACTCTGGAATAGCCTTCCTGATATTGTCCCTTTATAAGGCTGCAAATTACACAGTCTGATAGGGATCCTACCATCCTTAACGATAGCCACAGTCCGGGCGGCGGCCATCCGGCTCTAGCAAGGGTTCCACCAATCCACAATAACTGCGGTTCTGTCGGCCCATTCGAACACGGGCCCACACGATGACCTCGCTCTGGGGTGGAATCCATCTCCTGCGACGACTGGCTGGCCACACATAGCCCAGGAACCCATCATCTGTAGTCCAAGCATAAATGCGTTGACATGTTGCCATGGCCCGTTTCCACACCTGCTGTTCTGTCGGGTTCTGAAATGACAAAGACTGAGAAGAGCCCTGGAAAAGAGCATTCCAACATGAGGAGATAACATTCATTCCAATAATTAAGGGGTTAGTGGAAAATTCATCCTTCACGATCACAACGCCTCTTCCTTGAAGTTGGATGCCTGCTATTTCAAAGTCCAATAATGCATACCCCACATAAGGGATTTCTAGGCCGTTTGCAGCTCTCAGTGTCAACAGAGGGGCAGCACCCAATCTATAACTAGGGAAAGTCTCTTCCAGCATACTCTGCCGCATTAAGGTTACCTGCGACCCCGTGTCTAGTAGGCCTTTACAGGGAACATTCTGAATGAAACATCCACTATAGGACAGTCGGCAATAAAGGAGTGGTTATCAATAAAGGAGTGGGTCCCTTGATTATCGGTTGGAGCATGTAACCCTGTCGTCTGGACCTCTACAACAGGTCATTCTCGTTTAAAGCTTGTTTGGGCTCTCTGTTCTCTCTACAATGACGGGCCATATGACCTGGTTGTTGGCAGCGTCGACAAATGGGTCTACCATCAGGGTCCCAGCGGTTCATTGACTGATACTCCCTCCTCCTAGGCAGAGGAAAATCTGGCTGTTGCGAGGATGCAGGATTTACAGGGCTACACAGTTCGAATTTCTCAACTCTCTCACCACTTCCTGAGTCAACTCTTTAATCAGGCCCTTGACTTCCTCCAAGATCTCACGTTTTAACTCCGCTTTCCAGTCAGGTCTATATGGGCGCGGATTCGGTGTATCACGCTGACTTATGGCAGCACATGCAGTCTCATACCTCCCGTGCCCATACTCCACCTCCAGCAATAACGCCTCTTGATGCAGTTCAGCAAAGGTCCCTTCTGCGTGATGGCGGGCATACGTCTTCAAGGCTCTCTGCATCGGCCCATCCTCCATCCCCATCAATAGCGGTTCCTTCAGCTGATCTTCCACCAGGGTTCCCTCTGGGCTGCGCCGCTGTAACCTACGAAAGAGTTCTCGCAACCGTAAAACAAAAGCTTTATAAGACTCATCTGACTTCTGCCTGCAGCTAAAAAATTGTGACCGGAGAACAGGCAAAGGGGTTTCTCCAACATACAGAGCATCTAATTGGTCAAAAATCTTAATCAACTTATCACGTTCTTCCTCTGCTAAAACACTTATCTCTCGTTTTGCATTCCCACCCAAAGCACTTAATAAAATCTTGACTTTTTTTGCTTCATTCATTTCTTGAGCCTCTAAAAGTCCTTGCATTTGCTCCTTCCAATCCCCATAACTCAAATCACCACCCATCCCACTAAATTTGGGAACCCAGGGAGCCCCAGGGAAAACTGGCATTAACATTTTTTGCAACACCCTAGTTCAATCTACCACATGAGTGTCAAAACGTCCTCAGTCCCTCACACAGGTTCAACAGTAATCCTGCTGACTACGCCAGATGTTGCGCTCTGTAGCGCAGAAAAAGAATAATAATTTAAAGGGGCTTTTTATAATAATTTCTGCACAAACCAGCACTTCTGTATTAAGCCCGATTAAATACCAGTAGCCGACTACGCCACCTAGGTTGTTTTAATGGGACCCAGGACCCAAGTTAATCATTCACTGAGGGCTGGATAGTATTGACACTCAACAGATAGATTGAATTACAAAAACACTTTATTAGACTACAAAATGGTCTCAATATTAAAAGCAGTTATCAAAGGAATGCAGTCTTCAGCCCAGTCTGGTATGATGTCCTTATGGTGAATGAACAAATGTCCTGGGTTGGTCTCACAGCATGTAGGTCTCCACAGATCCAGAGATTTATAAGGTACTAGAAAAGAATAAGAAACAACTACCAGTATCTCCAGTCCAATGCAAGAAAAGGCTAACTACAACTCACTGGTGCACGCAAATACCCACACTATGTAGTACACACTGCAACCCCAAATAAATCACACCACAGCAAAAAGGAAAACAAGAGCTATGGATTGTAAGTTATACTGGAAAGTAGTTCTTAGTCTCTTATTATGAATTCTCTATTATGAATTGTCTCTATTATGAATTAGATGCAAAATGATCAACACAATATTCATCAGCCGGTCTTCAACTGGGGTTGTACTCACAATATGACTGGGTAGCAATTCCCACTACCCAGTCTAGTTAATTTCCAGCGTTGTGCAATCCTCCATCACCGTCTCACCAACCGCGGCCTCACTCGTCTCCAACCAGCACTCGTTGATTCGCTCCTCCAAACAGCAACCGCAGACTCACTCGTTCCTGTACCGCTGACTCCGTCTCCAACAGCTGCGCCCGTGATTGCTCTGCGTCGACGTCTGTTCACCGCCCACTGTTGCAGTCTTCAAACGATCGCTGACTCACTTATATCCAACAGCTGCGCCCGTCTTCACAATACTCCGACTCACTCGTTCCCGCACAGCCGTAAAACGTTTGGTTATCACTGTTCAGCGTTTCTTCTCAGACGCCAGCACCTGCTTAAAACACTCCACCGGATATCGACTTGCACGTAAAAGACGCAGTCCAGACGACGCACCGCCCCTCAAGTCTCTCAAGCACACGGTCTTAAAGGGCAACAGTCTCCACCTTTTTCTTAACCAGCCTATGACACTAGGTCACTGATTAGTCTATGCACAGGTGTTAGGAAATGAGCATAGTACAAAAGTCATTTGATCGATGAGTCAATCATATAACATTAAAATGTGTATCAAAAATACATTCATCAATAATTCACTCCCATCACATTCAGACTCACTCTCCCAGTTTAAAACTAGATTAAAGACGCATCTCTTTAGCCAAGCATTCACATGATGCATCTCATACCTTTTATACTACAGTTAAATCAGATCAAATGCATTCATATTATGAACAGCAGCTACGCTAATTATTTCCCATCTGCCTTTTTTGTTGTTATCTCGGGACGCCTGTCCCTATAACTCAAATAGAGTTCGTCAGCTCCAGTTATGTATCCAGCCTCTCATGGAGACTTCAGATGCCCCAACGCCTGTGACGAGGCGACTCGACGCCTGTGAAGAGACGACCCAACGCCGGCGATATGTTATGCCCTAAATTTTATGATTAACTAACTGTATTTTTGTATGTATATTTTTGAATGCATTTTCTGTAAAGCTGCTTTGAAACAATATGTATTGTGAAAAGCGCTATACAAATAAACTTGAATTGAATTGAATTGAACTTGACACTACAGAAAAACACAGCAAAAATCTAATGCAAAGGCAATGCACATCACATTTGAAAATAAATGTGCTTACCTTTCTTCCAATAGCTCCAAACGTTCATCTTCTCTCAAAGGTTGTACTCCAGAAACCAGGAAGTCATCCCTGTTGACATAATATTATTATCCAGTAGTCAAAATGGTTTGACACATATTCAAAATGAATATATCTAATAGAACACTACCCAAAGTTAATTCAAAATCAGAAGGAGCAAGGGACATGTTTTATTTCTAAAATAGTCTCTGGAAGCAAAGATACCTATCAGACTCTCCGGCCGTGACTGAACTTGGTGGATGTGGTATTCCCAATATATTTGCAGTACTAGTAACGTTAGATGCCTGATGAGGTGTGGATGTAGATGCTGCTACAGTCTTCTCATAGCTGATAACAAGAAAGCTATTGTTACCATACAGAATGCAATGAGTACATGTAAAGATAATATTGATTATTACATCAAAGTAATAACTAAAATAGGATTAAATCATGGCTGAACCAGGTTCAGACCCAGTAAAGTTAGCCTCTCAAGAAACGATGGTAGTAAAACCTATTCTGGTTGTACATTTATCTAGCTTACGCTAAAGCATTACACATTTTACGCATCGTCATTTATTGTCAAATATATGTCGAATTAGACATTAGAGAATGGGATATATCTTACCGTTTTATCAAGAAAAAAGCCAACTGAGTATCCCGTTTGAGCCCTAGAGCAGACCGGAGATCTCTCCATTTGTTGAAAGTCTTCCCGATGTTGACTCTCGTCTTATTCCGACGCCTGTCTGAGTCCAATTTGGCCCTTTTGGTTGCACTAGACAAAAGTTTTCTTTTTTCTATTTTACGTGGAGTTTGCGTTGGTGTTTGAAGTGAACTACAAGCAGGTCTCTTACAATACATCTTCTAAGGAGAATGCCGGCGAATACACAAACCTGCCAGACATAGCTATGTGAGCGTGCCGTGAACGCGCATGACGTAACGCCCAGTCTCAAACTCCGGCCCGAATCCCTCTTATTTATTTTACTTTACAGGATTATAGAGACAATCTCAGTGATCAGAGAAGAGCTCATTCAGCCCATCAGGCGATTGTTTAAGCATGTATGGGTTAGAAAACGGGTATTTTTAACATGGAAAGTTGCTTAATGCACCTTTAAGTACAATACATTTTTATTTAATCTGTACAGTTTTTATTTCACTTTTAGGTGCAATACATTTTAATTGAATCATTAAAAAAATATATATTAATAAAGTAAATAACCTGTATGTAAGCAGCACAGTGCAGTGTTGATGCTAAAACTGTGTTGTTACGATGTTTAAAGTGGCTGACAACAATAAATATTCTTATTATAAATAAAGCTGCCTGGTTTTTGAGCTGTGCACAACTGTAGCTGAATAGTTAGGCCTACTACACTACTGTATTTTAATATTGGTCATTATGGTGGTACTTGGAGAGCCAAATATTTTCTGCGGTGGTACTTGGTGTAAAAGGTTTGAGAACCACTGAAATAGATCATGCACCAAGCGACTGCCTTCTGTTTCGTTGGGGCCGTCTAGTCGATGATGTAGTTCAGCTCAGTGCTGATATTGATGAATATCAGTCCCGTGACCTCTTACATCATCTGCTCTTTTTCCAGTTGACTGCCGCCATCTTGAGTACCTAACGAGTACTGTCTGACAAGCATTAGCAAGCTTGCTTGCTTGCTACGTTCAACAGCTTCGCACGGATACAGTAAATGGCTACGAAAGACAACATTTCGCACCTCGACTGCCATGAAAAGAAATGCTACTTTAAAAAAATATCATTGTTAGGGTGTGATCCCTACGCGATACCTCATGCGTACTTCCAGCCTCTGTCCAAACCGAACTACCAATCCTGGCATTCAATGATATATATATATATATATATATATATATATATATATATATATATATATATATATGTATATATATATACCTTGTACATATCCGTCGCCATACACCGGGTGAGAGCCTCAAAGCGTACAAGAGTACCGAGGCATATCGGTACTTTGTTGCAGGCTGGGTCCTTGACTCGAAAATATGGCACCTTCACAAGTAGAAGATGTTTCTCGTGAAAGGAAAAGTAAGTGTTCTTTTAACCCAACTTTGTAAACAGCAGCTAGCCTAACAACTCAAGGCTATCTAGACTAACTTCTAGCTGTTCTCTAGCATATGTCAGCACAATGGGTAGCTAAATCATCTTGTCACGGTTTCAAAACAAACTACAAGAACTAATGCTCACTTAGCAACAACAACAAAAAATAGCGAAGAAATGCTCTTTTCTAAATGAAAAGCGTTGTGTTTTGGGGAGGAAATAACAGGTATGGTCTTTTTTAAGAGCTCTCTCTCTCATTTTTCTACTGTGTCATCGAAGTCATATTTACATTAGTGGAAATTCAACTAGCACATAATATGTAGGTACGATGACGTGCCAGTGGTGGTGAATCACAACTTAAAACATGTTTTCATAAAAATATTGAGATTGATACATGGCCCTTATAAAAAAATATCTGCTATTGAAATCAGTGTGAACAGATGCACTCAGTCTCTCTATATCACAAGTCATATCGTCATAGCTGTGTATTCACATACATAGGCCAAAAAAGTTTGACAGTGAGACCACAAAAAAATAGGCGTTTGGAGGAACTTGTGAGATGTGAACCATATTTTATTAACTTATTAAATGAAATCAG